>JAWWEE010000142.1:19765208-19856971 GCA_035221455.1 Xenops minutus | reverse complement strand
CGGGGCGGGCCCGGGGGGCGCGGGGCCGGCGCGCGGCGGGAGCATCGCGCGCAGCGCGAGGCAGGCGCGCGACAGCAGCCGCAGCACCAGCGCCACACACCGCTCCGCGCGCGACAGCGACATGGCGCCACTGCGTGCGCCCGCCCCGCCCCGCGCGCGTGCACCGCCCCGCCCCGCGCGGGGAGGAGTGACGTTCGGCGGCGTTGCCATGGACACCGCGCCGCCGCCGCGGCCTGCGCGTCGGGAGCGCCTGCACGGGGGAGCCCGCTCCGGCCCGGACACCCCACCCGGCACTGCTCGCGGCCCTGGGGGATGAGCGGACGGGAGGGCGGGCTCGTGGAGCGGCGCTGAGCCCCCGGCTCTACCCGCCCTGCCCCTCTGCTCCGAGGCGAAGGCAGCGTGGCTGGGGCGCGCACATGGCAGCCGAGCCGTTCCGGTGCAGCAGAACCCGCCCCGGGAAGGGGCTGCGACGACAGCCTCACCTGGGCAGGTGCGGCGGCAGCTTGAGAAGTGCTGAGCCCGGCACCGCTGGGCGCATCCCTGAGGTTCTGTGGCTGAGCATGGCAGTGCTGGCTGCATGCCTGAGGATCTGGGGCCAAGCCCATCACTGCTGGGTACACCCGCAGTGCCCTTGGGCTGCTTGCTGGGCTGTGGAGGAGTCGCTTCCGTTTCCTGCAGAGGTTGCCCATCGACATCCGAAAACCTGTCCTCAGGGTCAGGCTGTGCACACAAACACTCTTGTCAGGTGTTACCTACCTATGAGACATTGACGCTGATCAGTTTAATGTTGACATCTAATTATAATGTTCTTTTGCATTTTAAACACCGAGCCTCATCCTCAAGCTTTCTCCTCAACCATTACCTCATTTATTGTCAAACATGCACTGGATGAGTGCTGGATAATCCTCAACCCTCGGAACAAAAGTTACAAGAATTGGTAATGCTGGGGGGAAAAAATCATGACATTTAAAGTAATGGTTTATGAAGCATCTGAGTGGGCTTTACTGTATCTCTTCTCTTCCATATAGTGGGCAATTGAATTATTGGTGCAAAGTGAGGCAGGCGAGGGGATACGTTTCTTGTGAAAATCTTTTACGACGGCAAAATCAACACCTTAAGTGTTTATGGGAAAATTTGCAGCTCACACACCCTGGGAGGGCATTGACCAACCTCTGTCCCCTAAAACCTAATCTTACATGGAAGTTGTCTTGATAGTAGTTCTTTTTTTATGAACTCTTATCAAAGAGACCTTTTTCTCCCTGTCTAATGCAAATGGAGGAGAGGAGAGAAAAGGGAAGGGAAAGCCGCTTTCCTGCTTGCCATTAGTTTCCTGTGCCCTGGGAAAGCACGGACAGCAGGTCTGTGCACCTGGATTTGGTCACCAGGTCACCAGCCTGAGGGGCTTAGAAAGGGTCCTCCAGCTGTGAAAGATTGCTCCCTCAAGGACAAGGGAAACTGTTGTTCCCTGATGATTTTAATCTCGCAGTGTCTTTGTTTCCCTTGACAGGTTGTCCCTGACCTCAGACACCAGCCAGCCTGGGAGCAGGTCCCAGCAGTGCTGTGCTTGATGGCTGACAGTGCATGCATGGGTTAACAGTTGCTTTTCTGTTTCTCCGACATCACTGGAATGCCTGTGACCTTACCCAGGCCCCTAGGTAGCCTTTGCCTTTTCCCCTTGTGATATCTAAGCACCTGCACACCCTTGGGTTGCAATGGGTTTGTGCATGGGCTCAAACCTTTCATTACACCTGCATCTCTGCAATCACAGGTCACAGCCCCAGAGTTGCCTGCTGAGGAGCATCTATAAGTCAGGACTTGCCAAATCTCTGGCAGTGTTGGTGATTGCATCTTCGGTTTTGTCAGCCACAGAGCTGAGGATAGCAAAGGTCCCTTGGAGCTCTGGAATAAGTCCTGCAGGTTTCTTCCAGAGCTAGAATGGTAAAACTCTGAGTGGAGACAGGGAGGGAATCACCCTCCTAAATGTAATCCCAGCACTGCTTTTGTCAGTTTTTTCCTCAATCTCTTGGTGGATTTGCTGTTTATCTCCCCAAATGTTGGCAGAGAGGGGTATTAACCAAGCCACTTCTGTCCTGGGTCTCTACTTCCGTTGCTACTCTGCAGAGACCTTTCCTAAGCTCTGTCATTTTGTTTGCCCTGGAAAGTGTCTTCCTTAATCTTTGTCTTTCAACGTTTCAAGAACAGGACTTTGAAATTCACACCGGATCAGCTGTCGTGTCACTGATCTGTGAGATCCCCTTGACCCCACTCTTCCCACTGCACACCAGTGCTGCCCAAGATAGCAGCTCAGGCTGCTCCTCGTTAGGTCAGGCTGATGAGTTTCCCGGGAGCTGAGCCAAAAAGGCAGTTACCAGAGCTCATGGTAGCCCAGTGGAGCTTTGTTTCCATGAAAAATGGAAAAAGTCGGATAGAAAATGCTCTAGAAATAAAGCACTGAGGTCTGGGAGCCTCAGGTTGAAGTGACTGGGACTGCTTTTCAGTTACCAGAACTAGCCAACCAAGCAAACATCACCCTGCATGCAAGCTAAGAACCCAGTTAATTCCAATGTGATTGCCAAGAGCATGGGGGCTGGAAATACAGAGCGAGGCTCATCCATCCAGACCTGTTCCACTGCCTTATCCTAAGGGATACCAGCTGCTTGGAAGAAAAACATGATCCTGAGTCTAGCACTCCGGGAATTATCCCCATTCGTTTCATTATTACCAAAGGCTTAAAAAACCTCAAGAGGTTAGCAAGGACACACAGAAAGCTGGAGTGGTTTTGCCGACTGTGTGGATGTGTGTTGTAACCACTAATTGCTTGGGAAGCCACAGAACAGGCTCAGCAGCAGAGCGTGAGGCAGGTGGGAAGAAAAGACGTGCTGGTTGGCAATACCACCATGAGGTACCCTCATGGTGCTCTTCAAAGTTCTCCTGGATCTTGGGCCCAATAGACAAAAAATACCTTTTGTGAAATTAAAAGAAGGAAAAAAGCCTGACATCAATCACAATTCTTTGCAAAAGGACTCCTTTAAAACTTAAAATAAAGCTCTAGAAGAAATCCGGGGTTTGTGCAGCACAGTACTGGAGTGGGGGAAAAGGGAAGGGATGTTTAAAGGTTCGAGTTTAAACAGAGCAATTGAGATGCTTAATTCCCAGCTGATCCCAGGGGAAAAAAACACAAAAGCAAACAATCTAAGTTTGACGGCAGCCCTTCTAAGCCTGCTCTTACTCAGATCCACCACGGAGGGATGCTGTGGTCCGCGTTTCCACCAGATATCTTCCTGCCCTGGCCCGGGACGCGGCAGCGCTCGGCAGCCGTGGCGTGCCCGTGCTGCACCCCCGGGGCTTGCAGGGAAAGGGCTCTGACCTCGCCTTGCTCTCGCTGCGGTCATGAGTCTGAACACCCCATTCCTGGAGGGGCAGGCGGGCTCAATGGGGATCCCATGCTGCCTGTCCGGGAACACAGCGGCTGGCCCGGCCAAGGTCCTGGTACAGCGCTGCCATGGGGTGACCGCCCACAGACCCACCGGCAGGCAGTGCAACGCGCTCCCAGCCCGCCCTCCATCGCGGCACGGCTGCAGCAGGACTGGGCCAAACCGAGCCTTGCACTTCACAGCAGCCAGAGGGAGTGTCCTGCATGCAGCCAGAGCCGCTGGCAGCTTCCGTTCAGAGCAGGGTGGCGGACAGGGAGGATGTTTTGGGGCTCCTCTCTCCTGCTGCCGCCGCGGGGATGGCGATGAGCATCCCGCGGTCGGGACCGTGCCACGGGAGGTCGCTCTGCCACCGCCGCTCGATGTCCCTGGCCCCTGCCCCGCAGGGCCGCAGCTGTTCCCTCTGCAGCGAGCCAGGGTACACTGTGTTCACTCTGAGTCCTTGATTAAACAAAATGTTTATGCGTGCCTCTGCTCCATCATCTTGGCGGCCGCACGAAGCCTGCTCACTGCTGCCGCTCCAGCTGCGCTTGTACTGGGGCAGCGTCTGTGCCATGCTTCAGGAGCCGGGTAGCCTTCCTGGGATGGTCCCCACTGTAGGAACAGCCCTGTAGGTCTCTGCATCCCCAGCTCCTTTACAAGGGACCTTGGCTGCGGAAAGCTGTGCCCCTCAGCCCCTTGGTGCCAAGGGGAGCTGCTGGCCCCTTTGAGAGGCTGGGGGAAGCTTCCTTACCCCGGGGGAGTGGCACCCACTCCATGAACCCACCACCCATTTCCCACTTACACAGGGCTTTGGGGTGCATTTTGAGATTTTAGGACCATCTAAGAAATTTCCTGGAGTCTGTGGTGCTTCCAGAAGTGCAAATCAACATGACACACTGCCTTCTCAACCTCCTTCTACTGCACCTGCTGATTGTGGCCATGTACAGCACTATGGGGTCGGGTGGGTGGGCATTGCCAGCCCTGGCCAGGGCAACCACAGGGCTCACACTGGCTCCCAGGGCTGGCCTAATCGCAGCTCCATGTCCCCTGCCCTGCCCAGCCAGTGTTGTCTGGGATGTGCCCTCTTCCTTCCCTACCCTGCCCAAAGGAACTGTGTGTGCCAGCTGTGCACATCTGCAGTTAACTGGGGACAGGCTGGCCCTGCTATGTCATCTCTCAGCCAACATGCAGCTGCTGGTCTATGCCTGCAGGGCAGCCCTCAGCCAGATGTGTTGTCATCATATTCATGCTGTTTCTCCTGCTGATACCTCCAAACCACTTGGAGAGAGTGGGGTAACCCCCTCCCCAAGCCATGTCCCTTCTGAGAACAGAGCAGCACTCCCTGGACAAGGGGGGGACCAGCATGTTGAAGTCATTTACAAGCTTGACAGGAGAGACCAAGGGACTGCAGGACTGAGGGTCAAGAGCAAAGTGCAGAGTTCCATCCTTGAATTCAGGAGGCTGGAAAGGAGAAGAAAATGTTGATGGCCATTGGGTGCTAATGACCACTCATATGACATGGACCCACACTGGACTCCCAGCCTGGCTCCCTGCCTGGGACATGCTGCAGGAGTGTTTCCCAAGAGCATGGGCTTTCAGCAGAGCCGGTTGCCCAAGCAGCTTGCATGCCCCTGCCAGGCTGTGTGCCATGGTTCTTGCGAAATGGTGTTGATAAACACTCCGGGGCATGCCAAGTCCTGTGGGACAACAGCTGATGTGCCCGGGCTGCAGGGAGTGCCTGCACAGTGAAAGGAATTTTCCACTCCTCTCTAGAAAGTGTTTCTGACCCTGCTGGGGTACTGTTCCCAGCAAGGCAGACTTATCTGTCACTGTCCCAGCTGGTTTGTCTGGCCCAATAAACCTCATATACTAGGGCTGTCCTTAGACACATGGCAAAGTAAGGGGTGGTCGGGTCACCTGGGGCATGGTGGCACCCTATAGGGCTGGGCTGGGGTCCTACCATCCCCAATGAGGCACCACCATCTCCGTTTCACCATGGGGCTGTTCTTATGTCCTGGCAATGAACTGATCCTTATCTTCCCCTCTCCAAGCATATGGGCCAAGCTGAGGTGAGCTGTGTTCTGCTCTGGTCCCTGGACTTGCCTTCTTGAAATTCTGGTTCTCTTTGCATGTGTTCTGGGGGCACTGGGTGACCCTTGCCAAGGCCCTTCAGGCTGCCTGGGTCAGCTCTGCTTGGCTGTGTCTTCTGGAAAGCTGGAAATGCCTCAAAGACCAGCAGGTTTGTGGTATGAAGAGGGTGTGCTCCATCCAGCACTGGCCAATGTTTGGTATTTAGCATGTGAAAGCCCAATTTAATTTGACCAGTGTGTCCTGGAGCTGCAGTTCCTTTTGCCTGCCCTGCCATCCCCTATGCTCTTAACAAAAGTGTGAAAAGCTTGTGCAAGGTGGCACAGACCTGGCCAGTGTATCTGTGCACAGTGCCATGTGTGTCCCTATCCCCCAACACAGCCTGGCACGTGCTGTGCCCTACTACCCCAGCACCTGCAGGGGATGGGCATTTCTAACTCTGGTGTCACATGTGGCTTTCCACGGTGTCCCCATGGGTCTGGGACTGTGCTGCTGAAGGAGAGGTGTAAAGGGTATTTTGAAAGCCTGCGAGTTCCTGGTGATAGCCACAAGCACGTGTGGCATCCACAGCTGCCCACACAGCAGGAAAATCCCATTATTTGGGGCATCATTGGTAAATCATCAGCAGGTGGTCTCTGGAGAGCCGTGGCCCCTTCCAAAGGCCTCTGTCCCCTCACGCTCCTGTGGAGAGCCACCAGTGTGAGGACATACATGAAGAAGGATGGCTGGGGTGCCCTGTGCTCCTGAGAGCAGGGAACCCTGGAGCAGTGCAGGGCTATCCTCCCCATGTTCCCACATGTGCTTTTGGGACACTGCTGCAGTATGTTTTCCAGTGCTTTGGCAAATTTGATGTAAAGTGTCCAAAGTGACAAAGATTGTGGCTATTCCCTCAGGAAAATGTTTCAGAGCCTGATGTGAAGCCGCAGGACTCTGCTGGCGCCACTGGGTTTGTGGCACGGGGAGTTAACCCTTGGGTGATTGGTATGTGGGGTGATAGGAATTTGTTGCTATGTAAACATGTCCCATGAAGGCATTTCTGCTTCCCTTCAGGTACCAGGTGGGCAATGAACTCCCGTTCAGCAGGCCGCAGATGATCCTGTGCTCTATGCTGTCAGTGGCAAAGGAGCTAAATGTCAGCCAAAACCTGGAGAGAGAATGGGGGGAGGGGGTGGGAGGAGGGGACACAGGTCTCCTGTGGGATCAGGATGTTGCAGATGAGAACTGTAAGAGGACTCTCCTTCCCTCCCTCCCTCTGTCTCTCCCTCCCTTCCTTCCTTGGATATGCCCCTACTGTCACCCTGGTGCTCCTGTGCCCATCCCCATGGTATCCGGGCTGGCAGCAGCAGAGCTGCTCACAGCCCAGGGCTGCTTACACCATTTCACACCCAGCTGCTGCCCTGTGCCATGCATGGTGGCTGTGCCAGCCCAGCTGGGCTGTGATGGAGCAGCATCACTTGCTCTGAGTCTCTTCAGGGTCCCCTATACCTTCCCATATCCCTGCATCCTCCAGGCTGGTGGGTGCTGGATCAGGGCATGGTGGGAGCTGAGGTGGTGATGGGGTGATGGGATGCACTCTCTGAGACTCCTGCTGGGAGCACACCCTGGAAACAGGCACATGCAGGGGTCTGACACTCTGTGGTAACCTGCTCTTTGGAGGGAGACAGTGGCAAGAGAAAGAGAGAATTGTGTTTTGTTCATGGCTGCAGACAGAGGAACACTGCAGTCTCCTCTTGGCCCCGGCCTCTGGCACTGTGTCTTGTGCATGTGGGCAGAGGCAAGGGTGGCAGTGAGGCCTTTGGTGCTTACATTTCTCCACTGGAGAGAGACAGAGCTTGGGCAAAAGGCAGCAGCAGTGGCAGCAAGGCCTGTCCTGCCCCCGGGTGCTTGGGACATGCTGTTCTCTCGAGCAATGATAAGGACAATCAATAATAAAAGCAGGCAGATGGGATGCGAGCCCGGCCTCCAGCCAGCGACCTTCAGGAGCTGGGTTACTGGAGCAGGCGCAGGCGTTTTGGCAGTGGCCAGAGCCAGTGGTACGTTGGGAGCCAGCACAGGGTAAACATGGCTGAAGCGTGTGGACAGTGCAGCTTGAGTGCGCAGCCGTGGCCCCTGGCCCCGATGGCATGTGGCCCTGCATATCACTGGGCATGGCAGAGGCTCATGCACACACTGTGCACCTCGATAACGACCTGGGACGGTAATGAAGCTCCACGGAGCACAGGGTTCTGTGTGTGCTTGTTTCTCTGCTCACCATGCCAGTGCTTGGCCCAGCAGCTGTGCACATGCGCAGGGGAGGCACAGCCAGCCAAGCCTCCAGAGTAACCCTGAGCACTTACATAACCACTTGCCTGCACAAACCACTGCACAAACATGACCCACTCACCACTGATCTCGGCAAGATCCTGATAAAGCAGAAAAACAGCAACCCCAGCCCAGCGCCTGGATGCAGCTGGCTGGGGCTGCTCGGGGTTGTGACGTACAGAAGTCTGCAATGCCCTTGCTAAGCGACCGTGCAGTTTCAGTGCTGCATAACAACCTGGAAAGTTCGAGCTGGCTGAGTGCCGATGTGGGCGTCTGCCTTCCAGCAGGTTCTAGTTCTTTCTGAGCTTCTTGCAGCTGCAGCGAAGATTAGGGTTTTGCAATGTTTCAGGAGATAAAAGGGCTATGCGGCCACACATGGTAATAACTCCTACCCCAGTTCGAGAGTACTTTTGTCCCACACGGGCCCTTTTGGAGCCTGCAGCCAGAGGACCCCAGCCTCAGACTGGATTGTCCCTGCCTGATAGAGACACAAGCTGCTTTTTCCTTTGCTGCTCCCCTTCTCCTGAACACAGACACAAGGAGTTTGGGATATGCTATTTCATGTCCTCTGTTTTGGGGACAGGGCAGCATCACTCCCATTGGCACTCTCCTTTGGGGGGGTCTGGCCGTGGCACCAGCACTCCATGCTGCTGGCAGGAAACATGTCCCTCACGCTCTTCTCCCCCACTTAAGGTCTGTTGAGGTCTGGTCCCTACCCCAGTCTTGAATGTGACACCAGCTGACCTGTGCTCTGCCACCCCCATCTGTGGCAGTTCCTGCACTGACACAGCTATATGTGACACTCTCGGGGCACTTTAAGCCCAGGTTGTGTCCCATCAATTTCCCTGGAGCAGAAGACTCTCCCTTGTGCCTCTGTACCTCTCCTTTTGCAGTGCCGCAGCCAGACCAGTGTGGGGACCTCCCCACTGGCACAATATGGAAGAGCTGCCTTGGCTGGGCTCTGGAGAGATGAAGACTGCTGCTGGCATCGTTGGGAAGATGTGGGCATCACGAGTCCCTCAGGAAAGGCCAACTCTTGCACAGCACAGCTGTGTGGGAGAAGAGGAGCTCACTCCTGCATGCAGCACAGGGCAGAAGGCGCTCCAAGGCATGTACTTCCCCATCTGGATTAGGAAACCCTCCTCCTTACCAGCACCTCCTGCCCTACACGTCGTTCCTCTTCCTCTGGGCACATGAAGCAGGACACCTGCTCCAGCTCTTTGAGTATCTGCAGCAAAGACCCACTAAGAAAGCCTGAAAATAGCCTAGAAAGAGTGAAGTGGGATAAAAAAAAGGGGCTCTTTATCACTTAGCCAACAGCAGAACCAGTCACTGCCTGGCAAAAACGAGGGAGGAACTGGGAGTTAAAATAACATCCGGTCCCAGGGAGCCAGCCCGGGCAGCCACATTCCCAGCTCTCCTGCAGGCAGGAGCAAGCCGCCTGCATGGGTCAAGCGCGTGGGAACTGCGCTCCTGCGCCGCGTCCAAGCCCTGCACCCAGCTGAGCTCCCAGTGGGGATGCAGGGACCTCTCCCAGTGCCAGCAGGATGCTCTCCTTCACTGCCAGAACAGCTGCCTGAGGCCCCAGGAGCCATTCCCCTGTAGAAGGCAGCAGGATGGGGTTAGTCCCAATACACCAGGTAAACCTGGTGCTGCTTGGACTGCCGGGCTTGCAGCTGCTGCTGGCATGGTGAGCAGGGACGTGGCTAGGAAGCCTGGGAGAAACCACAAAAGGGAGGGGAGCCAGGCTATGCATATCCTCTTCCTGGGCCTGTCCCGGCTGTGGGGTGGCTCACAAGCTCCTTGTTTGACAGTAAGGGGAACAGCCTGCTCACCGTGATGGTACCCTGGGTCTGACCTGAGAGCATCAGTGCTGCCTCACTAGGTTTTGCTGCAGGAATGGGCAGCTTTTCACAGTAACTGAGGGAACCGACATCTTCAGCCTATTCATAGCAAGCAGGCATGCAGGCTGTGGATGCCTGTGGCTTTCTCTTGGAAGGTGCTGGAAGCAATCAGAAAACAGTTATATAAAAGCTCGTTTACAGAGTCTGGTCAAGTGGATCCAGTACAAGCCCATCCCACAGCACATCCCATCCCTTCCGTGGCATGCAAGGCCATTTCTCTGGGGCAGGAACGGCTGGCTTAGGATGGCCAAGAGTTTTGCTGGGCCCTCCCCATCGTGGAGAGCACTGAATCCAAGCACCCCCAAGTGTCAGGAGTCTCTCCTCTGCTTGACCTCAAATGTACTTGCAGACCTGGAGCAGCAGAAGTGGCTCTGACAAGCCCCGTTGCAGCAGTGATAGCTTATCTCACCCTCCATGCCACAGCTCTGCTCCTGCAGTGGAGCAATGTGGCTATAAAGTGGTGAATAAACATTCTGGGCTCTGCTCCTTCTCAGCACCTGACAACCACACCCCTCAGTGGTACTGCTCTTGCTGATGTCCACACTGGCTATGTACTGCCTTCAGAAAGCTGCTCCTGAGCCCACAAGGAGTATCTGGGCAGCTCTGCTCTCCTGCAGCCAGGAGAGCCCAGA
This sequence comes from Xenops minutus, assembly GCA_035221455.1. Taxonomy (NCBI): domain Eukaryota; kingdom Metazoa; phylum Chordata; class Aves; order Passeriformes; family Furnariidae; genus Xenops; species Xenops minutus. The sequence goes on along the minus strand of JAWWEE010000142.1, from coordinate 19,846,633 downwards.
GCACTGAGCATCTTGGTTGCCTTGGATGAGCCTCATAGGTGGGAGAAGGGGGTCTTGAGGCTGAAGGACTGGGCTCTGACCTCATTGCTTTAAATCCTGCAGGCCGTGTTGCCATTCCTGCCTTATGCTGGTTCAGCATCTAGCCTGTTCCTCTTGTCTACCCAGGGGTCCTGAGGAGCATGTGGAAGTCACAAGTGAGCAGATAGCATCAGGCTATTTGTGCCATGCTGCTCCAGAGCATGTGAGAGCAGATGGAGGGGGTGCTAAAGGGGCGCAGAGCAGAGCTGGAGTGTGAGTCTGTCCTCAGAGCTGAAGCCTGAACCTTCCCTTGACTCAGGCAGGTTGAAAACAAGTCTGCCCTGAACCCACAGGAAAGCACATGAGCCCGCAACTCTCGTGCAGCCTCTGATCATGCCTGTTCCCCAATTGGAGCTGTGGTGGGTGCGCAGTTTCTCAGGACACCCTGTACTAGGCAAAGGCAAACCTCACTGGCTGCTGCAGAGCCTGCCCTTGGTTCTAAAACCTATCTGGGATGTGTCCCCACTTCCTCCATTGTCTGAGCAGTCCACAGGACTCCCTTTGTCAGCCCTGGGGCTCTCCCCAGCCCCTGCTCATGGGGAGTAGAATGAGCAGAGGGAGGGCAGCCTTGTGGGACTTTGTGGCTCCAAGCTGGCTCCAAGGTGTGCCAGCCCTGGGACAGTTTGCGGGACCATGGTGCCACAGGTCAGTGGGCACCAGAGGGAGGAAGAACACTTGCCAAACTCCCTGGGCTGCCGTTGGCCAGGCCAGAGAGGCATCTGGGTACTGCCACATAAACAGTTGCCTGCCCATGTATGCTGGGGCCTCTGTCCCCTCCCGTTCTGCCCCGTGCATGGTGACTATGCGCTGAGTCAAGGTGTGATGCCTGTCACACTGTGGCACCCCTGGTTTCCTATGCCTCTTCAGCCACCATGGCACACAGTGTGACCAAAACACGTGTTGCTCTGGGGGGGCTTTAGGTTGGAGCCAGTCCTGCTTGTGTCCTCAGATGAGCAAGCCCCAGTCTTAACAAGTCTGCAGCATCCTCCTCTCTGCATCCATTTGACTTCTGCTTCATTCCTGCCTGTCACCTCTCCTGCTTGGCTTTTCTGGCTCCCTCTCCTTCCAGAGCAGCCATGGTGCTGCTTTCCTTCCCTGCCTCATTTGTGCCAGCTCCCAATGGGGCTGCAGCACACGCTGCTTCTCACCTGTCATTTGGTCCCAGCCTGAGGGGATTTCATCCCCAGTGTTTCAGCACTGGGAGAGGGGTCTTAGCAGACTCCAGGGTGATGTGCCTGTCTCCTGGTCCTCAGGCACAGGATCAGGCCCTCACCACCTCCTTTGGACAGAAGCAAAACCTGCACTAGTGATTTGGCCTCGGCCCAGCCATGCCTTTGTCCCTGTAGTTTCTTGGAAGGTCCCAGTTGCTGCTGTGAACTGGGACCCTGTGTCCCTGGTTGGCATGCTCCGACAGATGAAGGGAGGTGTGATACAGCCCAGTGAGGGATGTTTGGACCAGCTGTGGCAAAATGCCCTTCCCTTTGATCAAGTAGGAGTGTCCCTCTTTGTGGGGTGGGCTTTGTGCCTCTTGAGGGAATGTGGATTCTGGCCCTGGCCCTGACCAGGAGCCCAGTCTGCATGGCTGGGCAGGTCTGTTTCCACTGCTACCATTAGCAGGTGCAGAGGAGCAGGGCAGCGTTGGAGGGGTTCTCAGCATTGCTTGTTCTCCACTCATGGCAGAGCTCTGTGTGCCTCATGCCTTCACCTCCCAGTGACTGGGGAATTGAGGCACAGCACCATGCCAGGGACTGACACGCTCCTGGTCCCCAAGCAGTGACACCTCAGTGCTGCAGCCCCAGCCATCCCTCCTACCTGGGCAGGTGAGGCAGCCTGTCCCAGGAGAGGCTCAGATGCCCAAAGGTTACCCAAGACTCACTTCCTATCACTGCCCTTTGGCAATGCTGTGCAGCACACTCCCTGGAACAGGGATCTCCGTGACCTTGTCCTCCGCTGTTCCCTGGCCCAGTTCACAGCAGATACGTGTCAGGCAAATAAGGGCTGTGCTGTGTCTGACCCTCGCTCCTTCCCTTCTCGGCTGGATGCGGGCTGCAACCTGGAGGCGCCTTCACCTGTCCCTGGGGTGCTCGGGCAGCACCCCTAAGCCCGGACCATGGCCAGGAGGTGGGAGCAGCCCATCACCCTGGTGCCAGGCCTGGGGTACAGGGCTGAGACCCCTACAACGAAGGGTTCCCTCTGCTCTGGTCCCTTCTCTAGCAGTAGGGAGAGGCAGGGAGGCTCCAAGCAGCACAGCAGGGCTGCGGTTTAAGCCCTGTGCTGCACTGAGGTTTGAGGCAGCAGCGTGTGGAAGTCGGAAAGAACAAACTGTTCAGCCGCCAGCTCTTCCAGGTTCTGCTTTTGAAGTTATCTAACAGCCCAAACAAACACGAAAGCGCTGGCTCAGCTGCAGCTGCCTGGCCTGGCCCCTCTGCATGGGGCACAGCCCGTCGTGTTCCCAGTCCTGCAGCCTAGCCATGCTGGGTCATTGCTTCTCTGCAGCATGGGAAAGGGGCTACACTCCCCCATTCCCCACCATGGCTCTGTACCCCCTTCCAGTGCCACCACAGATGCCACTCGACACAGGGCACCTTCCCAGGATCCTGCTTCAGAGATGGCTGGTGGTCACTTGTCCCCACAGAGGTTGCCAACCCCACAGCTCGGGAGTTCCTTTGCATTCTGGTCTGTCCTGCTTGGTACCTGGCAAGCAGCACGAGATTGCCGTGCATGTGCCATGTGCTGGTATGCAAAGGCAGGGAGGTATGATTGGCAGAGGTGCCATGGCCAACCTATGTGACCCACCACTGGGTGCTTCAGTGCACCCACAGCTCCAGAGGTAGGTGTAGGCTGTAGGACCCACACAGTTAAGCCATGCATGGGGTCAAGGACAAGCCTCCATGTCCCCAGACAAGCTATGGAATCAAGAAACTTCCAGGCTCAGGGATGCAGGAGGTGATTGCAAACAGTTCAAAGTGGGGAAGCAGTGCCTGGAGAGCCCAGAGCAGAGTTCTGTGGGTGTCAGAAAGGGGAAGCTGTGGGTTGTGACCAGCTCTGACAAACAAGGCTGGGCTGTGGTGTCCTGTCATACATGCCGAATTCACACGGGGGGGTGCAGGTGGGAGGGGGAGCCAGGAAGGGGTGGAGAGCCCTATTACGTAGAGCGCATCCTCCAGCCTTCCTTCCTGTGGCCATGGGCTAATGGTATATAAACAGCAGAGCTATAATTATCTGGAGTGGTGAGCAGTGCACCCGGCTGCCGGCTGCCGTGGGCAAAACTGGGGCCAGCAATGCAGAGCTCCCAGGGCTGGCATCCAGCTCCACTGCTGCCCATCACAGCTCCACTGCTCCCCATCACAGCTCCTCCAGGAGATTTTTGTCATAGGGGTACTGCTTTCCATTGTGCAAAGGAGATATGGGATGCTGTGTTTCAAAGGGCAAAATGGACACCTGAGAGTTTTACTGGACCTTGATCTTTATAAGATTTGGGCCAGAGGCACTCCAGGATGCCCTCAGAAGATACCAATGCCCATATGAGTGCCCCACATCTCTGAGTCGTGCAGATGTTTCCCCTGAGCACACCAGCACATGTTCAGCATGGGTGGGCAGAGAGGAGAAGCAGCAGAAAAGGGTCAGGGCAAGGCTAGGAACTGCTGGGGACACTTGGAAGGGTGAGAGGGGATTTTGGCTGGACCTTGTGTTGGAGAAGTGCTGGTGCAGTGGTCAGACAGGACAGAGAGGGAAGGACCAGAGTGAGTTTGTAGTTTGTTCCTTGGAGCAGATGGAGGTGCATGTCCTGGGGTGGAGGTGGCTGTGTCCCTCTGAGGCACAACTCACCTGCTCCCACATGTGGGTTACATTGTCCAGGTCAGGGTGAGGTAGCTCCAGTTTGGGCTGTGATTTCTGGAGGTAACTGAAAATGGTCAGCAGGAACTAAGGTGTAGCACAAAGATACCAGGCCATTGCAAAAGGCTCAGCCCTGGCCTGGCTGAATGATGTGGAAAGTGCTTGGGGTTAGTTTGTCCTTACAATTTCCAGCCCCTCCAGCCTCCTTGTCCTCAGCTGAGCACAGTGTTTGCTTTCTCTTCCCTGCCTAGGCTCCAAGGTTGACAAATGCTGGGAACCTGCCATGTCCAACACAACAAAAACAAAAGACATACAAAAGAAAACATTTGACAGTAAAAAAGGAATCCATAATTTCCTTCCCAAAACCAATCCACACATGGCAGGGAGCTGGGTAGTGAATATAAACAGCCACTTGAACAAGCTGAATTGGTCACTGAAGAGGTCCTGGTAGCCCAGGTAGGCTGCCTGGCTTGAGGCAGGTAATCTTGCTGGTCACTTGGGAAAGCCCAAAGGATGCCAACCCAAGGGAGATGTTTTGAGGTATTTTAGGGCACTTTAGAGCAGGCTGTCAGCTCTCAAAGAGCTCAGTGTTTGTAGGCTCAGGGTGGGAAGTGTCAGGCAGTGGCTCCAGTGTCAGTAGTGGCTTGTTACAAGGAGGCAAGCTGAGTCGGGCATGGGCACACTTCCTCCCATGGAGGATGAACTCCATGCCACAGAGGAATTCTTTAGGCTGGCTCTGACTGCTCTTGAGTCACATCTTCTGGCCTGCGGCTGTGGATTTCTGGCCCCAGTCCTGGCTTGAGCCATTCACATCTCCTGGGGGTCTCAGCTCCAGCCTAGCACACTGCACAGGAGCTCCTGGATGCCTCCCAGGAGCTCAGGAGGGCTGGCAGGTCTCAGCTCCCACTGTCGTCATGCCATCTCCCACCCTGTCGAGCACCAGCTGAGAACAGCCTTCAGCCAGGGACAGCAGACTGTGAGACCTGAGTGTTTCATCACAGGTATATAAATGGTGACATCAAGGACACGTCTGAGGACAGGATACATCTGATGACAGGATTCCAGTGGTTTAGCAGAGACCACGTCCCCTTGCAAGGGAGAAGGGGACAAACCACTGTGTGCAAGCTCTGGCTGGAATGGCAGCAGGCACAGGCATGGTCCCTGCAGATGGTCTGCAGCAGGGTCAGGGTGAGGAGAAACCCCTACCCAGAGTGGTGGCCATGCTGCCACCAGGAGGGAAGACCATGCTCCTGCTGAGCAGTTCAGGAAGCCAGCGGATCCCTGCAGCCCTGTCTCACCTACCCTGCTCCTCCTCTCCTGCAGGGAAGGACAAACCTGGGATTAGCTGTTCCAAACACATTCCAGGTACTCACCTCCCAGGATTCCAGCTCTGAAGGCCTTTGATGATGAAAGGCACAAACCTGGAACAGACCTTTGGCTGATGAAAGACACAGTGGAAGTTGCCAGCAGAGCAAGTTCCCCCTGTGCTTGCATCAGGCTCCCAGGTTTCACTGAGGTGAGGCACAGCCAGCATCCCGTGCCCAGATGTGCTCCCATTTGTCTAATGGACTCCCTGTCCCAAAAAGTGTTGAGGGAACAGCTGCTGCCATCTTGTCCTTCTAGGGACACTGGCAGGGGAGCTAGAGAGCATTGACTACATCCCATGGGTACCCTTGAGAACAGGCTTTTCTTCCCAATTGCCTGGAGGCAATGGTGTGGGGGTTTGGCCCTGGGCTGTGCAGGTTCTGTGGCTGGAGGGTAAGGTTTGAGTAAGGGAGGATGCTAAAGCCACTGAGGGAGCTGATGTGGCTCTGTGGGTACTGTGGTGCAGGCAGAGGCATCACCCTGCAGCACCAGCACTGGTTCACCTGTCCAGGTGGACACCTATCCACACAGGTTGGCCAAGGACTTCTCCATGAGCCCAAGCAAAAGGTGTTACTCTCCAACTGCAAGTGCTGCAACCCTGGAATCACCCTTGAAGATGCCTGACCAGACTCCACATTCCAAGATGACTCACAGTCTGGGGGATAAAATCGATCTCATCCAGGAACACCTGGTGCCCAGAGGGTGCCTTTCCCAAGCAGCTGTAGTGGTGAGTGTTCCTTGTCAACAAGCCCTGCAGGTATAAAACATCCCAGATGAGCAGCGGAGCCCTCTGGGCCTTTGCTGAGCAGGCCAGGCATGTCAGTCCTGGACTCAAGAACCTGCCCATTTCACCCTTGGCCAAAGCTGGTCCCAGAGGGGTTGGGTATGGGGTGAGCTGCCCCCCAACCCAGCCCACTTGAAGCAAGCCCCAGTTCGATGCCTCTCTTTCACTCTTTCACTGGGTTGTTTTCCCCCAGCGCAAATACATCTGGGCTGGCTCATGGGCTCTGTTTTCTTCCTTGGGCAGATGGTTGTGCCAACAAAGTAAAGTTTCTTCCTTATTCCTCCCCTTTCTAATTGTTTCTGTATGGATCCAATTTCACCATGTCCCTGAGCAGGCTTGGGTTCCTTGCTTACAAAAAGTTGAAAACAAGGGGTGAGGCACCAGAGCACGTTCTCCCTTCATTACCCTCAGAGCACAGCACAGCTTCCAGGCTTGGGTCTTGCAGTTGCCAGAGATCTGTGATCCTTCCTCACAGAATAAAAGACCAGGAAACACTCCTGTTGGTGCATCAGGGCCCCAGGCAGGGCTGGCTGCCTGGGCACCATGATGCTGGCACACCTCCCACCCCCTTCCTGTGAATTCTGGGTCACTTTTCCTAGGACAGCCCCTGCTTGGGTGTGCCTGGTGCCACTAGTGCCCACATCCACCCTGTGGTGGATTAGTGGACTGAGGGCCAGCTAAGGTTGACATTGGGGTGCACTTTCCAGTGGGGTTCCTATGGTGTCACCTGTCCCCACTGCAAGCCCTGGCTCTGCCCTACCACAGAGCTCAGATAGCCTGGCCATGTGATGGCCCCAGGAGCTCACCACATCCTAGAAGAGAAACAATAAGCCTGTTTGGAAAAGGCTTGAGCCTTTTTGTGTCTGGTTTCTCTTCTGGCTCGGCCTCTTCCTGGCACATGCTGGACCCTAGTGTGAGTCCTTGCAGAGGAGCAGTGTCACTTGGCAGGGGGAACTGAAGTGCACACAGCACATCAAGGAATCAAGGGTGCAGCAGCCCCTGACTATACCAGGCCAGTCTGGCAGTGTGACTGTGCAAAGATGGTCCCCCCAAGCCATGGCCATGCTCTGATGCTCACCCTCTTGTTGGAAGGGGCCAGCTGAGACATGGTGGTGGTGAGGACAGGCTGTCTCTGGGAGTTGGCATGCCATGTGCCAGTTACAGGGTTCACCAGGGGTCTGGTGAGGCTGCCGCCCAAGCCTGCCTGCTCCTTGCCTGCCCAGAATGGCCATGGAGAGAACTTGCCCTTCTCCAGCTCACAGTCTGGTAGCATCCGCTTGTGTTTGCTTGAGTTTAGGGGAGCACTGTGGTCTTCTCTAAATCCTGTCTCCAGACAGAGGGATTGCTGCATTAGCCCTCTGCACCCTGGGTTTGGATGCACAGCAAAAGCAAGCTGCTGTCCCCTGCTCATTGGTGGCCTTGTGCCCTGCTTGCCCAGCTCTGATATGACTGACTGCGAAGGGGCGATGCTGGGTGGGTGGCACCCCAGAGAAACCCCATATGCCATCTCCCAGTGCCAGCGGGTCCCTGTGGTGCTCTGTGCTGGGGGTTGATGCTGTGAGGAACCCAGCAGGTCTGAGTCTGCCATGGGGTGGGAAGTGGGTGCTGCCAGTGTGACTCAGTGGGTGCTGCCTCTTCTGTTCACACACAGCGCTCAGAGGCGCCAGGTTGGCTGCGGGGTGCCGAGGCCCTTCCGAAGTACAGCTCCAGAGACCACGAGGCATGAGTCACACCAATGGGAGACAGGAGATGGGGCAAAGGAGGGCTTTTGGGATGGAGCAGGGATTTGGTGAGCTGGCAGAGCTGCGGAAAGCAGCCAGCTCCTGGCTCCCCAGCTGCCTAGGTGCCATCCAGCCTCCCAGCACTTCCCACACACTGAGCCATCACACAGGCCATGTCTGGGGTGGCCCTGTCATGACCTGGCTCCAGGGGTACCCAGCACCGTGGCTCAGGCTGTGCTTGGGGACCCGTGGTGGCTGCAGAGCTGGGTATGCTCATGGCTCACAAAGGCCTTTCTGTCTGAGAAGGGCTCACACTGCAATTGTCCCTGTCCCAGATTCAATGCCACTGCACACACTGCTTATCTCTCCAGGGCAGTGAAGGGGCCTTTGTATGCCAGCATAGTGGCTCTGTCTCCATGCAGGGGCTGTCCCTCTCTCCTCAGATCACGCTGCTTTGTTTGTACAGGGTTTGACTGGAGCATGAAGTATCTTCTCATGTGCACTCACCCTCCTGCCAGAGCTGCCTGGCCTGGCACCGCCAGGTGGGGAGAGATGCTTGCTGACTGTTGGGTCTGCTGGCAGTGCCTGTGTCTGTGTCCCCATAGTGGTGTGTCCCCTGGGTCCCCACAGCACCATGGGGCAGTGCCTTTGCCTGTGTCCCTACAGTGGAGTGCATCAGGTACAATGGCTGCGCTGCTTAGGGATGCAGAGCTTGGGAGAGGTGATGATCTGGCAGCTTGGGTGTCCCCTGAGGACAGTAGCAGGGTAGGAAGGGCAGTGTGAGCCCTTGGGCTCTTGGGCTTCCTGGGAATATGGGGTCGGCAGGACTGTGCCGCTCAACACAGGAAAGTTTCATCAGCTCAGAGCTGAGATGCAACAGGCACCATGGGTGCTGGTGGTGATCTCAGACCCAAGACCATCTGTGAGACTTTCCTGAGGAGCCCAGAGAGCGCCAGCCCTGGGTGTCTTTTAAGTCAGGCTTTGGTTTTCCCAAGGGAGGATTTGCCCTGAGCCAGGAGTTGCAGAACAACCCACCCTAGCAGCACCACAGGGCTGGGATTGTCCTCAGTACCTCTGTGGGGTACGTGGAGAAGCCAGAAAGTCAGAGCAGATGCAGTCAGAGATGATGACAAGGGAAGGCTGGGGCATGAGGCACAACAGGAGAGCAGGCTTGGGAGGAGGCCAAGGGACAGGTTTGTGCTAGCAGAAGAGGCGGTGAGCAAGGAAATCCCCTTTAATTGCCCAGTTTGTTCTGGCTGTGCTCAAGGACAAGGATCTGAAGGTTTCCCTGGAACATCATCACTAGCCCCAGTACATGGTGTCCACCTGGGGCAGAGCCTTGTGGGGCTGGGACTGAGTGGGACCACTGTGGGCACAAGGTTGGGTCTGGATACCCTGAGCCTACACACCTGTTCTGCTTGTAGCTGGATCCCAGGGATCACACAATCCTGTGAGAGTGTGCTATGCACGTGTGTGCACACATGTCTTGTGCACGTAGCTGGATCCCACAGGATCTGAATGTCAGCATGAGACTGGGTGTGGGTGTTTGTGCAAGCATGCTCCTGTGCACAGCTCAGGCCTGTGCAGCAGTCACTGCAAGGCTGTTCTCTCTTCTGTTATTCCTTGACTGTTTTCTTCTCCTCAAAACTCAGCATTTAATCACTTCACACCCCAGGAACATCACTGCTTTTTCCTGGCAGCCACACTAGTGCCCTGTATAGGGTGAGGGATGTGCAGAGCTGAAGGCATGTGGGTTCTGCGTTGCCCCCTTGCTATATGCATCCCGTTGCTGGGGTGATGTGACACGTGTCAGCTGTTTTGGAAATGCCCATCTAATGAAGGCCTATGCCAAGAGCTGGGCCAGGGAACACTTTGCCGTGGGCACCATGGCTTTGCTGAGGCCAGAGGTGAAGCTCTAGCCCCAAGAACTGCACCCCTGCCCATCCTTGGCTGGGCAGGGCAGGAGGAGGGAACTGGAATGCCAGCCCTGCCTTCAGACACTGCACCAAGGAGGAGAAGAGGCTCTTTCCCAATATTAGCCACATGCTGCTGTTTTATAGCACTACCTTTGGGGAAGAAAACCACTGACTGTGCATGTGTGTGCCAGCACACACTGCAGCACAGCTCACAGCGTGCCCCAATCCACCCAGGCTGTACCAGCACCTTACGTGTCCTCACAGGTCTCCTCAGCCACCAGGAAGTGTCCAGCTGCAGCTCCATGACTGGTGGGGCACAGACAAGGCCCCTCTCTGAGGGCATCTTGCAACCCTGCAGCATCCATTTTCTCTCACCCCTCCTGCCTCTTCCTTAAAGTTTTGCCCTTATTTCATCAGGCAAAAGTATCCACCTTCCCTGCACCTCCTCTCCTTCTCCAGAGCCCAGCTGTTTTTCCTCTTGTTTTCAGCCAGCTACTATCCTGGACTTAAAAATAACAAGGAATTTACAGCCCTCGACCTTGAACTTGGCCAAGTGCAGTGCTTGGCCAAGCTTTGTGCTTTGTCAGCAGAGTGCCTGATGTCTCATTCTGTGTTTTCCTCCATCTCTGCAAGTCCTTTCCCCAGGACACAGCATTGGGATGTTGGCCAGACTGGCACCAGCTGAGAGGGATGCTGTGAGCTGGCCATGTAAGAGGGATGGGACATGCCACACAGACACGGGAGTTTGAATCCCCAAGGTGTCATGGGATTTTGGGTTTTCGCCACATCTGTTTGCTGTCTCTATAACAATGTTCCCCTTGCAGATGTTAGTAGCATGGATTTAGAAAAGTTCCCAGGTTTTCTCCACCATAATTGGGAATGCAGGAAACTCGCTGTTTTGATGTAATTGTTTTTAAAAGGAAAACTGAAACTGTCACGTAATCCCAGGACTCCTGCAGCCTTAGCCCTCATGATGCACCGCCCCCCCAGCCCAGGTTTGCAGCTCATAGCTATTTCAGGGACATGATGAGTATCCACGTCAATAGCGCTTCACATGCTTCTTGTGTGGGACAGATCTGGTCCGACTAGGGCAGGATCCTGGCACGAGGAGGGTGTGAGAAATGCTCACACTTACCGATAATATTTAGAAGGGGACAAAGTCATCGAAGCAAAACTAAACTTGTTTAACAAATTCAGCTGAATTGGTATGCCCTTCTGGCCTAGGATACAGACGCAGGCCAGCAAGAACCAAAGGCTTTTATACCCTATCCCGACCAGACAGTCCCTGCTTCCGTTCCTATTGGCTAGTACTAGGAAGCTCATAGCCTGGCCCGATCCACCTACCTGCCCGAGACACCCACCCCCATAAAAAGGCATGAAAAACAGGTTAAAACCACCCCAAGTTCCAACTGCTAAAAACTTAACTATCCCCTCCTCCCCCCTCTCCTCTTTACCCAAGCAATTCCTCTGGCTTCAGCAAAACCCCAACTCTATTTCTAACAAAGGTATGATGGAAGCAGGGATGTGCCATAGCTCCAGAGCACCTATGGCACACAGATGTACCCGCCAATGCACCAGCGGGGTGTGTGTCACTCAGACCACTCGTTCTGACCTTTCTTCCCCCAAAAGAGGTTGTGGCTGGTGGGCTGCATACCCACCTCAGAAGGGGACGGAGAGGACTGACCTGGACATATCCATGTCAGCATAGGCCCGAGTGAGCAGCAGCACTGCTGCATGGATGGACCAGCCTTTTGGAACGCCAGCCTGTCACCAAGGGCTGGGCAGAGACCATCACCTAAACATGAACATCCTTCTCTACTCTTAGTGCTTTTGACACCAGTGTCAGCCATGACATTGAACTGGGTGGATATGTTCATCCATCTGGATGGATATGGTGGAGTGTGACCCAGCCTTCCACTTCCCATGGTAACCTCAGTCCTGCCAAGGGGTGCCAGTGGTTCCCCAAGAAGGTGTCCCCACTCTGATGTGGTTTTAGCCAGCAGCAGCCAACATCCCAAGGGGTGGCTGCAAAATGGACCCTGCATTTTCCTGTCATGGCTGCTCCCAGGACCTGCTGTCTGCTTTCCTCCTTGGCCTGGAGAGGCTGGGAGAGAAGAGCTGGAGTTGTCTGTCTGCTCTGGTTGTGGAACACCGTGGAGTCTGGGGATGTGGCACCAAGAAGCCAGGCAGTTCCCAGTGCCCTGTGATGTGGCTGGGGCTGCTGGGCAGGGCAGAGGACTGTGAGAAGCAGGCAGGCAGTGCTGCTATTGTAGCTCAGGGGATACTGCCCAGATACTTTTTGTCTTTGTTTTTTTCCCAGAGCAGAGGCAGTGAAGCTCGTTCATGGGAAGGGAGCCCACGAGGAGTGGGAATGATTCATCGACTGAATTAAGCAGATTTATGGGGTTATTTCTCAAACGTGTGTGTCATGCCATCCTGGCCCGGCTGCACGACAGCACTGTTGCCAGAGCAGAGCCTGCCAGACCTCAGCCCTTCCAGAAAAACAACTCTAGTGAGCAATAAAACTGGGATTAACACAGCAGCACTGGCTTGGTCTGTGCAGAAGGCCATGCATCCACACTTCCTGGGGTTCAGTTGCCACTATCCACAGTCACTGAGAAGTGCTGGGCAGCAGAAGCTGGGGCTCAAGGAGTTTGACCCATGGTTGGGGATTTCAAGCTGGAGAGTAATTTCCTAGGGAAAAGGTGCAATTTCTCCTTACTCCTTTGTCTTGCAACATCTGAGTTGTTCAACCAGGAGCTGGGGGCCACTGCCCTGCAGAACAGATATCCCATAGGACATGCCATTGGGGCCACAAATGGTCCAGGAAGGATGCATCACTAGAGCTATGGTGTCTGTGAGAGGCTGGAGAGTGACCATGGGATTGTGCCAGTCCATGAGCCCCAGCAGGGAGAGTGGGAAGAACCCAGAAGGAGCAATGCCTGTTCCTGGAACAGAGTTAGGGGACCAATACCTGGGATTGGGCTTGGATCATTCTCAGGAGTGTCTGTGCCTGAGTCATGGGCACTGTTTCAGGATGGTCCAAAGGAAACCCTCAAAGCAGCCAGACAATGTTTCCCAGGTTCAATTCTCCACCATCACCACCTCTTAGCCATGAGGGTTAAACTCAGGTCTGCATCCAGGCTCGCAGGTGCTGAGATTTTCCCATTGCCAATGAGTTCCCCCAGAAAACATCACTCCTCCACTTGATGGAATATCAGCATCCTCCCTGCCCTGCCCACCACACCCCAGGGCCACCAAGGCCAGTCCTGTGGCACCCCCAAACAGGGACAAGCCTATTTGAGTAGACAGTGGGTTCTGCGACCTTCTTGCCTGAAGAAGAGGTTACAACCTTCCAAGAAATGTGTCTCTGGGAAGCTGCCCAGTGGGAAAGAAGGCAGACCCAGAACATCCCAGCAATGAGGGCAGATTGAAAACAAGCTAGGAATAAAAAAATGACTATATATATAAACACACTGGGCAGAAAAGCCAGCACCTCAGCATGTGTTCTTTGGTTGCTGTTGTTGTTTTTAAAGCTTTGACTTGGAAACTTGCTGCTATTTATAGCCCTCCCCTTTCCCCGCAGTGGTTACAGCACTGATCCCTTCCAGATGCTGGTTCCTCACAAGCCTGTGCTGGGGGGGCTGGGGGGAGCCATGGATGATTTCGCAACATTTCAAAATTGGGGATAAGAAGGGGTGAACAGCCTCAGTGCCTGCATGTGGGCTCACAAAACACGCATTGGGAGTGAACCCACATGTGAACCCTGCTGCTCACCTAGAAGGGCAGCTGCTGGGGAAGGGTTACTCCTGGATCTGTTCCCCAAAAGGATGGAGGAATCCCCTATCATACACTAGTGCAGCCCCAAGGGACACCAATATCCCTTCAGTGCTTGGATGTGCCCTTGGTAGCTTCCTGTGCAGGCAGCCCTGGTCCCTGGGACATCCCTGCCCTGTCAGCATCTCTGCCCACTTCTGTCAACATCTCTCCCCACCTCAGAAGGTTGAATTTGTTGTAGGATTCCCATGGAAAGTGTGAGTCTGATTTTCCCTGCCCATGAGGGAGGTTTGGTGGTGACTCAGTGGTCAGTAGCCAGGGCAGCAGCACACAAACAAGCAGTGCAGAGCACGTGGCGGGGCGAGAGGATCCCAGATGGAGCAAGGAGAGTGATGGGGACTTGGGGAAGCTAGAATTGGTCGCTGGCTCCTCGCCTGGTGATAAGGAAGCTCCATGTGTCTATGCTCTGCTCCATGATGTGGTGGGAGTCCAGAGTCTGCTTGGGAACCCCCAAGGAGAAGGTACCCTGTGGCTCAGGGGAGCAAGATAAAAATTTTTGGAAGCCTGCTGCTGCTGTGTCCTCGCATGGGCACAGCAGAGCTTCCCTGGGACAGTCCCAGCCCTCCCATCTGAGATGCTGCAGAGCCAGTCATTCCTTTTGTTGGGTGCTCTCAATGGGTGGCAATGAGCAGAAATAGGGCAGCTGGGATTTTGTGTCCTTTCCTTGCCTTCTCAGGAAAACTGTTCTTGAAAACCATCACAGCACAGCTCTGGGGTCCTCCAGTGGCACAGAGCTGGAAGGAAAGCAAGAACTGGAAACAGAGAGTTTTATGTAATCTGAGTTTAGTAGAGGGGGATTAGCATTCCCTGGAGATGCTGTGAGCATGTCAGGATGGCTTATCCCTGGGAGGGACAGGAAAATTTGCACTCTCTATACCTGGCTTCCCTTGATCCCTCTTTCCTCGATCCCACTTCCCCCAGTCCCACTCCCCTGGCTCATGCACCCTCTACACCTCTAGCTCAGCATCATCCCTGGATGCTTTGGCAGTGGAGCAGGATTAACCTGAGGGCACTGGGAAGCATTTCACTTGTGGAGAGGATGCTTCAGGGCAGCAGGTTCCTGGTCCTTGCTGGATGCCCTGGTGTGCCCAGGACAGAAAGGGAAGGAAGCAGAGGGAACTTGGGCAGAGGTGTTACAGTGGGGATAGCTGGGGTGGGGGGGTATTGCCAAATCCAGAACTGGGCTGCAGGGATGGGGACACCCCATCTCTGCACCTGAACGTTTTGATCGTGACCCAAGCTCCAAATCCTGCTGCCTGATGAGTGCTCGAAGAAAGCCAGAGATGCCCAGGCATGGTGAGAGGAGGAGGGGGGAGGCCGGAGACCAGGCGGGGCCGGGGCTGGTGGCCAGCTCTGAGTCACGGCCGTGGCCACGCTCACCATCATCCTGCTGACTGATGACGTTGTGTCACCCCATTTTGTGGGAGGAAGCAGCAAGCGCTGAGCTGTCGCCACAGCAACAGCTGTTTTTCTGCACGCTTGGGGAAATGATGGTCCCATGGGATGTACGTTTTTGGGCTGGTGCCTCTGCTTGCTCACCCCTCCCTTGCACACACTCCTACGTCTTCCTCAGGGTATTGGCTGGGCTGAGTGGGCAGCGATATTTTAGGGGGTTTTGAGTTATTTTGGGAAGTGCTCTGAGACACTATGGGCAAGTGGAAGCACCAGGTTTTGGTTCATGTTCCCAGAGCAATGGTTGGATTGGGGATGGGGATGACAAGGGCAGGGCAGGGTGGAGAGAAGACCTGGGATGTCCAGAGAGAGCAGCCAAAGGAGACCCTTGGAGCTGTTGTGGTCAGGAGGGCTGGGAAGGTGGCCATGGCTGTGCAGTGTGGTGAGGAGCTGGAGGGGATGCTGAGGAGGTTGCCCAACACTCACCAGGAATACTGCCTTGGTGCAAGGGCTGTGGGATCAGCTGCAGGAGAGCAGCCACTCTTTGCTCAGTCCTGGGGATTTTTGCACTGTGTTTTCTGAGCTGCTATTCCAGGCAGGGCAAGAAGTGGATCGTTTTCCAAGAAACCTCCATGGCATGAGCTCCACCAGAAAGGCATGCAAGGGGACGTTGCCAGCTGCCAGCTGGGGGAGCTGGCGGTGGGGTGGGGGCACAGCCATGGCACTGGCAATGGGCTGCATAGGGTCAACACATTAAGTAAGGACAAAAGGAGCTCCTGCTAGGAGGGGGTAAAACAGCCTGAAAGGACCTGCTTTGGAGCAGCACACCCAGGTCTGCCTCTGCCTCTCTGTGTGAGCCTGGGCAAGTCCCTCCCCAGGGCTCCCCATGCTTGGTGGGGGCCAGCAACTTCCCACTCCAAAAGCAGAAGTTGCCCCTCTCCAGCCTCGACACAAGGGTGGCAGAGGCAGCTGAACCTCGGGGCACACCGGGCACTGCACGGCTGCCATGCTGCTGGCCTCACACTCCTAGTGCTCCCATCCAGTTCAGTAAACAAGTCCTGGGAACAGAGATCTGAGTCATCCAACAGCTCAAAAACACCCAAACATGGTCATGGCCGAGCAGCAGCTCCTCCATGGGCCAGAGCTCAGCGGGCCAGGCACAGAAAGGGCTGCAGTAATAGTGCAGCACCTGGGCACGGTGGGGTTCCACAGGAGGATGCTGCAGCCCTTCCTGGGGCACACCCAGTCAGAGGCATGAGTGGGACAGCCAGTGCCTCAAAACTCTCTGGCATCCCATGGCTGTGACGTGCCCAGCTGAGCACAAACTGGGACAGAACAATCCTGCCAGTGCTGCTGACACGTCAGCCCCTGCAATGCCAGTGGCACCTTCAGAATGTGCTCCCTATCCAGGAAGGGGTATGACAGACAAAGAACGTTACCTCCATGGCAAACATCTGAAGAGACCAGCTTTAAATAAAAAAATAAGTCCTATTCTGCATAACTGTATTCAGAAGCAGCACGACACTGCTGGGGGCAGAAGTTTTTGGGTGTTTCATGGCACCTCGACCTGGAAACCCAGAGTTTAGAGGGTCTGGAGTGGGATCCAGCTGGCTGTCTTCAGCTTCTAAAAATACAAAGCACAGCACATCTCAGCTTTCAGCCCAGAGGCCCTCCCCACCAGGCTCCTTCCATGCCAATGAGGCATCATCTGTAGGATTCGTTAGACCTGAAAATTGGGAGATTACCAAAAGAAACAAAGTTAGCAGAAGCACAGTGCCTGTTTCCAGGTTTATGGCAGTTAAAAATAATCAGTCCTGCCTGATGCAAAAATTCAGCTTGAAACAGGAAGAAAATGTTCTGGTTTTGATGTATCTGGGAGCTGATCCCTCCTGGAAGGGGTTTGGGCTGGAAAGTCCCTTCACCTTCTCCCTCAGCCTACACAGACCTTGGTGTTTTGGTCAGTACAGTGGAGAAATGTGTTCCCCACCTCCCCACTTCCACATAGTCTCTAACCAAGACACCTAGGTGAGATGAGGGGGGTTCACAGTGCTTGGGTGCTTTCAAGGGCTGCAGACCCAGCTCTGGAGAATGCCCTGCAGCAGGTTGCCCTGTGATGCTCATGGAGAGTGGCAAAAGGTGTGAGAGCTGGTGAGCAGTGCCAGGCTGCGCAGAGCAGCTGGCAAGCTCATGGGAGGAGGAGGCTGAAGACTGAGTACCATCAGGATAACCTGCCAGTGATGGGACCATTCCAGGGATGGGATGTGGTGGGAGAGGCTGGAACTGGGAGTACCAGGCCAGCCTCCAGGTTTGGTTTCTCATCTCAACCTTCCCTATGAGCCTCCCAACTCCATGCATCCTGCTGCCCTAAGGAAGTAAGAAGGGAAAGGCATTTTTGGTCTGGCACCCACGTGCCACTGCGGTGGGAGCAGCAGGCAGAGACCAGATGTGCTGGATTTATATCGAGCACTGTGCCTGGCTCTTAACACCCAGCTTCTGGATGCCACAGGGATGAGCACACCGGGGGACTGCCCTGTGGCTGGAGTGGGCATCAGACAGCCAGGAACCTCCAAGGCCCCTCTGGGCCATGAAGCTATGCTGTCACCTCCCCACCCCGAGTTACTGGTCCCTCTTGGCAACAAGCTCTGAGTTGAAGTGCCCCCAGGGCGGTGGCAGGGGGCAGGGGGTGGTTCTTCCAGCCCTAGGCAGAAGTGGGTCACAACAAGCTGTGAGGCAGGGATGCAGCCTGGGGCGGGAGGCACACTGAGTGCCAGACCCAGGCCCTGGTTGGACACTCACCTGCTGCAGGGGCATTTTCTCTTCTTACCTGAATCCCCATAGCCCTGGAAGGCCTATCCTGGCCCCAAGCCAGTGCCTAGATTAATTAGTATTGTGGCTTTCCCATGCTGCAGCAGTGCTGTTTGCAGCAGCCTCTGGCTGTCTGATCACACCCAGTGTGTGTGCAGTCACCTCTGCCCTGCCCCTGTCAAGCTCCACTTTGGTGCCTGTGGGTCACTTGCCAGCAGTGGTTTGTTTGGGGGTGGACAGAGGGGAGCAAAGCCAGCTCAGAGCTGTTAAAATGACATGTTCCTTCTCTGTTTCCCCAATACAGAAATGCTGAGAGGTCACAGCCTTGGTGGTTTGGGTACCGGTGGGATGCCCAACCCTGCCCTGGCACAGGGTCTCTGTGTGCACTCACATGTCCCCACGTGTGCTCCTTCCCCTACCATGACACTGCAGCCACACAGCAGCAGGAGGCCTCCAGATGGACCTGCTGCTGCCACAAGCCCCTTAGCATAATCCAGGCCTGGCTTGGGGCAGGGATTTGCTCCCAGGCTGAGAAGGACCTTCATTCCCCTCCACGCTGTGACTGTTGGTGGTGTTTGTCAGAAGAGGTGTGAGCCCCATCATAGCTGCAATGGACGTGGCAGGGCAGAGGTTGGGGTGGCCAGAAATCCTGCAGGGTGCTCCTGGAGGGCTCAGCAGCCCTGCTCCCCTCCATGGCATCCTGAAGGAAGCAGGCAGCAGTGGGCAAAGCAGAAGGGATTGGTGTCTTCACTGGGTGCAGGCTGCCCAAGCTGGGTGTCCATGTGCTTATCTAAGTGTGAAATTAGGGAAGAGTGAGCAGTTACAGGAAGCTGGGGAGTGCTTCCCTTTGCCCAGGGCAGCTGGTAAGCTTTTGTGCAATATTGGCTCCCAGGCACAGCTGCACCACCCCAGGAGGTTTGGCACCCCTGTCTCACTACCTAATAGAGCTGGGAGACCCAGCCATGCAGCAGGAACCCTTTGGGACCTGGAGGTTGAGGATGGGTAGGTGACATGGAGGGAGAGAGGTGTGCGGCATTCCTGCTCCAGCTTCCCAAAGGAGCAGAGCCCAGGCACTGCCAGCTGAGCTGGGCTCCAGCACTCTGGGCTCAGATTCCCAGCCATGCCAGCTCTGGCTGGAGAGGTACTGGCACCAGACCACTGTCCCAGGGTAATCCCTGGCCCTCTGCTGCCCACAGCCCAGACCTGCTTGCTGCTCCAACCCTTAATTCCCTAATAATCACTCCATTAACAGCAGTGTTTGCTGGGGTGGGAGGATAGCTGGGAAGCCACATGGGCCCTTTCATGAATAGTGCAACCTCCTTGGCAGAGGCAGAGCTCTGGTTGGTGACACCTACCCTGGCTGTACCCCAAATGACACTCTGCCAGGCCTTGGGGACAGGGTGAGCTCCTGGCAGGGAGCGACCTGGGGAAGAGACACAGCCCCAGGATCAGCAGGGTGCTTTGGAGCTGTCAGCTCATCTCCAGCTCCATCTTTCCTGTTCAGTCTGGACACCCTCAGGCAGAGAGCAGAGTCCTTATCTGTGGGTCCCTGGACAGAGGGTGTGAATCCCCTCAGAGAGGGACAAACTTCAGGACAGGCACTGGCTCAGGCACTTCCTGCCCTGGGGCAGCACTTTCACAGTGCGATGACAACGATGATGATGCCAGCAGTGATGCAACGGCAGCCAGCAGAAGCTGTTGCTGTTAATGTAATTAAAATAATAACAATAATAACAATAATTACCCATCTGCAGAGCCCGCAGCCACTGCTGCTCAGTGCTTTGCCATTCAGACTCTTTGCCTGGGTCCCAGCCCTGCTGCTCTAAGTCCCTTAGTGCCTGGGCTGCGGAGAGGCCAGAGCTCTGGACAGTGTCAGCACCAAGGATTTCCATCCCATGTCTGCCGCTGGACCCAAATTCCTGAAACGCTGTCGGAGCTGTTCAGCTCACATGCTCACATGCTGTTCACCTGTATATCTGAAGCCTTCAGCCACCTTAGATGCTGCCTGGGGGTCCCACAGAGCATGGGCACATGCCTGTGTGTGCCAGTGCCATGGGTGCAGGGCTGAGTGCATGATCCTGTGTGAGTGCAGTGTCCCATGGTGCTGGTGACACCAGGGCCAGCAGCAACACCACCACTGCAACACAGGCTCTGTCTGCCTGCTGGCCCCAGCCCATGTCTCACCTGCCCCCAGTGCTGCCCCCACACCACTGGCCAGCACAAGGACCCCAGCATGTGTCCAAGCACTGTACACCCAGCCTGGGACACCTTTGTGTCTGTCTCCCTGAAGTCACACCCCAGGAGTTTGCTGCATCCTCCTATTGGATAGTGCAGATCCCTGTCACCATTCTGTCTGTTGATATGTTCTGAGCTTGTGAGAGTGCAGCTCCTGTGCCCTGGGGTGACCAGCTCAGCTGGACCCACTGCTGTCCCTGTTCCCAGCCATCAGTGCAGTCGGTGCATACAAGCCTCACTCTGGCCCCTGATGCATTCCTACCCAGATGCTCCCATCCTCATTCCACCCCAGCCAATCTATCTGTTATATGCTGGGACTGAGCTCCAGCTGGTGGAAGGGGGTGATTGGGGTGGGAAGGCACCACTTCTCCCTGGCACAACCCCAAGTCCCAGCCCCACAAGGACCCTGGCCCTACATGCCCATCTTCCCTGCCACTCCCTGGCCAAATCCCCTCTTTGTGCCTGGCCAGGGCGGTGGGGAGCTGAGGCAAGAAGGGCTTTGATGTGCTGCTCTGCTCGGCGCCACAGATCCTGGGCACAGCGGGCTGGCACCGGTGGGGCCCGGACCAGGCGGCAGCTTCAGAGGTGCCTCCAGCTCACATCCCAGCATGGTGCTGCCTTGTTTGTGCCTGGCAAAGCTGGGACAGTCCCCGGTACTTGGCTCCTGCTGGGATACGTTCCCAATAAGGCTTATGGAGAGCAGTGGGGCCAGTGGCAGCACCGCCCCAGGGGATCAGGCCACGTGTTACACAAGACAGCAGGTGCTGCCCCGGGGATGGGAAGGGCACCGGGGGGACAAGGCGACCCTGGGGGTGGCCCAAGGGGCTGCACAACTACAAAGCCTCCGGCTCCTGCATCACTGAAGCTGTCCAAGAAATTGGTTTAATTGGGAGCCTCCATGGGAGGAATCCAGTTCTGGCTGGAAGCCGTGGCAGCCGACATGTAGCTGTGGTGCCTGTGGTCCCTCCCTGCTGCCAAGCACAGGGCAGGGGCTGCTGCCTCGTGAGCATGCCCCATGCCCTGAGTCCCAGGGTATGGGGACTGTCTGGTGGCACTGCTGCAGCATCAGTACTGGGATGGAGACATTCTGGAGAGACCCAGGACAAACTCTCCTGCCCAGGATGAGCTCTCCGCAACTGTCCGTAGGCTGATGGAGCCCCTTCACACCAAGACAGGACAGCACTGCAGCTTGGACCTTCCCCGGACAGAGTATATCTTGCTCTGCATGCTCGGCATGTCCTGTGTCCACACCTGCTCACCCTGCACAGGGGCTGTAGGGATCTGACCCCCCTGCCGCCCGGCTTGGCTCAGCTGTCCCCCTGAGGGGAACATGAGTGAATGGGGGAGCTGAAAAGGGCTTCCTGTGTGGGCTCCAATGCTGGAGGAGATACTCAAGCCTCTGAGTAGTTCATTCACCCCAGCCCTGTGCATGGGTGTTCCCTGACCAAGGAAGGCCAGCTTGAACTCTGCCTTTGCCCCCACCTTCCCTGAGTCTCGAACCTTCCACAGTCCAAAGGTTCCCTCCTGGAGAATGAGTAACAGCGTCCTGGCATGGCTGCAGCTACCAGCTCCTTGCCTGACTGCAGGCACTCCCTGCCTGCCCTCCCACTGTGGGACCATCTCCCCATGGTGCCAACCCAGCTGCAGTGCCCCTGCCACATCAGCTTTGTCAGCCATGGTCAGCCTGTTCTGTGAGGGGCTGCAATGGGGGCCAGGGCAGCTGAGGGGCTCCAGCATTCGCAGACTATCCTGTCTGCATCACCCCAGCTTGTGCATCCTTGGGGGCTTCTCCCAGGAGCACAGGGCTGTTGGGGAGCAGCAGCAGCTTTGCCATGGGCTACACTTCTGCCAGAGTTTGCAGCTTACAAATGGGTCCATGCTGATAGTCCAAGCTCCAGGCCACTGGGATGCTCCTGGTATATCAGGAGCCCCATTTCATCCCTCTGAGACCTCTGGGACAAGAGCTATGTTTGGCTGAGAGGTGATACAGGGCCATCTTTAAGAGGAAAGGCTGGAAGTGTGATGCTGCTTTGTACTATACAAGTACAGAGCCCACACATCCTCCAGGAGAGAGGTGGCTTCTTGCAGCCCACCTCTTGCTATCTCCTCCAAGCCCTAGGTACCTCTAGTGCCTGCTGCAGGTGAGTCTTTCACCTGGGGGCCCCTTCTCTAGAATGCCAGAGAAAAAAGCAAAGACCGAAACTCCACATCCTGTGATCCCAGAGCCAGGGAGGTCTCATGCCTTGAAGCTGACCCTTAACCCCAACGG
Organism: Xenops minutus; assembly: GCA_035221455.1. Classification (NCBI taxonomy): domain Eukaryota; kingdom Metazoa; phylum Chordata; class Aves; order Passeriformes; family Furnariidae; genus Xenops; species Xenops minutus. The sequence goes on along the minus strand of JAWWEE010000142.1, from coordinate 19,824,394 downwards.
GGTTACAGCCACAGGCTGCAGCAGGCCAGGCCTGGGCAGGGGCAGCTGCGTGGGGCAGAAGAGGGCTCAGACACAACAAACATGCCTGAACGCTCTATGGCATCACCAGCCAGGGCCTTGACCCTCCTCCAGTGCAGGGGTCCATGATGCCTCTGGCATCCCCACTAGGAGCAGATGCGCCATCACGGCTGATTCCATCATGGCGATGAAATCTTGTCTTTGCAGGGACAAGGAGGGAGTCAGGGCATTCTGGGGTCCTTGTCTGTCCCACTGCAACAGGCCACCCTTGGGCAGTGAGGCAGTGGGATGGCCCCACACACCAGGGCTGTGTCAGCAAAAAGCTGTGCAGAAGCTCTCAGGAGCTGGTACCCTGCCCTGGCCAGCACGGCTGGTGTTTGTCTGGGGATGTTGTCTCTGCTCTGTTACTGTCCTGGTGGCTCTTGGGCAACTTCTGTCCTGGGTAATCATTGACAGGACTGGGAAGGCTGACAGGACAGATCTCAAATGCCAGCTAGAGAGACCAGAGTACTGAGATCGCGGGAAAATGTCCATGACAACGTCTGGAGATTGTGTAAGCCTGGCACAGGGCTAACCCCAATGTCACCCAAATCAGCATCACCAGCTGCCTGTTTTTGCCCCAGCACAACCTGCATGTGACCCTGGGCTTGAGTGGCAATGGGACATGGAGGGACAGAATGGAGAGGTCACCCTTGTCAAGAGTGCAAGTCAACACTTGTCACTCTGTTCTGCCCCTGGGGCTAGGCAGTGTGGGCAACTGCCTCTGCAGGCAGGCCACTGGGCAGGGGGCTGGGGACTTAGACAGGCCGTGGGTAGCCCCTAAGGGATTAGGGACAAGCCAAGCCACTCATCCTCAGGAGTCTCTGTGCCCCTTTTGCGATGGGGACAACCCCTCCATGACTTGTGCCCTCTTGTAAGCCCCAGCAAAGTCCTCCCAGGGCCTGGTGCCCGAATTTCCCACACTGATTTTCCCGGGGATTATGCTGTTTCTAATGATCAATTAAAGCAAATTGTCCAGGTTCCCCAGGCCCCTAAATCCTGGCTAATCCCTGGCACCTTCTGTAACTCCAAATGCTCATTCATTAAGTGGCAGTCCCATGGGGAAGTGTTTGCTCCAAGCACGACTCTTCCCACATGAAACCTTCCGGGTCTGAGTTGTTTGTCTGGGTTTGAGAACTTGATGTTTCTAATTGAGTTGTTTGTCTTGGTGCTGTTTGCTCTCAACCAATCTCCGTTTCTTGGCTGGAATGAGGAAGTTTACTTTCTTGGGAACATTTACGGCTTAGCTGCCTCCTTATCGCCTCACGGAGCTGTCGCCCAGGCTCTGGCATGGACAGGCAGAAGGCATCTCAGGTTGTTTATATGTCTTCTGCACTCTTCTCACCCTCCTGCATGACCTGGCTGGTTTTCACCCTCCTCAGCAACTTTTGCCTTGACGCTGTTGTTTGACAGCATATCCCACTTGTCCCTAGCACAGCCCTCACACAACACATCCCTCTCCTCTCCTGCTCCTCTAAGCTCAGTTGCTTGAGTCTGTTTGACCTTGTTTCTATCTGGGAAGCTGAAATCCATTTGCCACAGCAGGTCCTATGGTTGTCCCAGCCCTGGGAAACATCTGCCCAGAGGATTACACACAAAGCCACCTCACCATGGGAGCAAAGCTGTGGCTCACCATATGTTGACCCTTGTCAGACTGTGGGCAGATGGCTCGTCACTGAGCTCCCCTTTCTTCATCTGGATGGGGATGAAAGGGCAGCCAGCACATCTGGCTTCCAGAAGCATGACATCCCCATGCCACAGGCAGGGACCTTCAGTGACAGCTGGAGCCAGCCAGACCAAAGAGTCATAGAATCATAGAATCCCAGAAGGGTTTGGGTTGGAAGAGGCCTCTAAAGGTCATCTATTCCACCCTCCTGCCATGGGCAGGGACAGCTTCCACTAGACCAGGTTGCTCCAAGCCCCATCCAACCTGGCCTTGAACACTTCCAGGGGTGGGGCAGACACAGCTTCTCTGGGCAACCTGTGCCAGTGCCTATATCTAATCTAACCCAACCCTGATTAAGTCTAAAACGTGCCCCTGCCTTGTCCTGCCACGACAAGCCCTGCAGACAAGTTTGTCCCCCTGACAGGACTTGACCAGGCTGGGGACATGGCTGCAGCCCACAGGTCTCAAACCATGCAGGTGTTCAGTGCATTATTTTTATTTTTCCCAATGGGAACACACATCCTGCAGCTCAGAATGATGCAAGAAGGACACCCGAGGGCGGACAGAATGAGCTGACTGCTCCCTTTAGGCATCCCCAGCAGTCCCCAGGGCAGGGAGAGGTGCTGTGCCAAGGGCAGGTGGTGGGGGGGTCTCGGCGGGAGTGTGGTGTGCCCTGTGTGCCTGGCACACTGCAGTAGCTGCGGTCTTGCTGCCAGGAGACTGCCTGATGTTTGTTTCACTTCCTGATACCAACAAACGCCTGTGGCCTGGCAGTATGCTGGGGACACAAACCACAGGGGAACACTGTGTACGCATCTGAGCAACCCTGTCTCTGTCCCCCCACCCTGACACCAAGCCCCTGGCACATGGGCAGCCCCTGCCCTCCACAGCTGGCTGGGCTTAGTCCTGCAGGTCCCCATCCCACTGGGGCTGGGGGGGTGATGGGGGTGGCAGTGCTTCTGGGAGGGGGGAACAGCTCCCTGACCTGTCAGGAGACCAAATACACTAAGGAGGCTGGTGGCAGGCACTGCTGGGTCCCGTCCCAACCCTGAGCAGCCGTGGGCTGGTTCCCCACAGTTATATAACAGTGGCAAAGCACACACCAGGACAACAACAGCAGCTCCACAAGGACTTCCTGTGCTGTTTTGGGAGGTACTGCCTGTACCCCACAGGTGCCAGTGCCCGTGGGCTGACAGTGCTGGCAAAGGGCACAGCTGCAGCATACCCATGGGAAGCAGCCTTGCCAGCAGCTCCTGGCATATATGTGCACTGGGAACAGCTCCTGTCCTGTTGCCTGGACGATCTCAGAGCCTGGGCCTGCCTGCTATGGGGCCCAGCAACTCCATCTCCAGCTGGGACTGTTTGGAGGCATGCTGGGCTTTCAGCCTGGCCCTGCCTTGAAGAAACCCCCGTCCCAGGAGATGTGAACACTGCAGAGGGGAACCTGAGGCATGGCAGAATGGTGGGTGAACTGTGGGGAAGGAGACAAGCTACAGAAGGACCCTCAAATCTGCAGCCAGAAATGTGGGGCACTCCCTCCGCCCACCCCACCTGCCCTGCTGTGGGGATTTCTGGGGGGTGCATTCTGCAAGCCTGGCTTGTTGCTGGCACGTCCTTATGTCACATCTCTCCCTCTCCAGCAGTACCCAGATGAGGGGATCACAGTGCCCATGCAACATGTGTACAGGTGTCCTGGGGGGATGCTGCAGACAGAACCCTGACTACCTTTGTGGGCTCCAGCCAGCTCTTCCTGCTGCCATGCATTGACCCGCATGACACGGAGCTGTGGCTTGTTCAGGGCTGGCAACACAGCTTGTGCCACTCTCCAGTGGGAGCCTCTGCTGTGCAGCACAGCTTCTCCTTCCAAGAGGGTCCCCAGCCCTGCGAGTGACTCCAGACAGCTGCAGTGGGCTGATCTGGATCCATGGGGGCGCTGGACTCTAAGGACTATGTGGAAAATTCCCAAGCACACATCTGTCTGCGAGGCTCCCGCGGGGCTGGGCTGGGCTGGGACACGGCGTTCGGTTCGAGGAGCGAGGAGGGATGCAGTGTTTGAAGCGCAGGGAGGGATGTTGCATAAGGCCCTTCTGCCTGGCTGGAGTGGAATCTCCCCAGGAGAACCCAGCGGAGGAGCAGAAACGGGGTGTCTCCCCTGCACCCTGACCCTTGGGTGGACGCCCAAACCCTGCTGCCCTCCCCGTGCTGCTCCAAAACTCCTCCCAGGCTGCTGCTCACCTGCGCTCGCCGGTCTGAGAATCACCTACACGGGCATCCCCATCCCCCGCTGCAACAACGTGCCTCCCGAGCCCTTTTCTCCATCGTGCCCCTGAGCTGAGCCAGTTAGGGGTGGGAGTCGGGGAGCGAGACACTGGGGGCCGAGGGGTGTCGGGTGCGGGACGCCGGGGCGTGCAGGCAGTCCCCCAGTCGGCAGGGCAGACCCGCTCTGTGAAGCACAGTTGCTCATTTTTTCACAAATCAGCCCTTTCTCGGGTCCTTCCTCCGCGTTAACCCCCGACGCGCCGCCGGGCAGCGGCGGAGAGGGGGGGGGACTCAGGATGATCTCCCCCGTTAACCCCTGGGTACCCGTGGGGCAGCTTATGGGGGGGGGAGGGTTCTGCGTGGACTGCCCTGTGCCATTGGCTGGCACCGTGTCACACCACGCTTCAGGGACGGGGAAGGCTCTGCCCACTCGTGGGAGGAAGGCTTGAGCTGGAGCAAGTGGTTTGGGGTGGGTGGTTGCAATGAGTGGGGTTTGCCTGGCTGTCACTGTTTGCCCCTTGCACAGAGGCACACAGGGGCTGTGGGGCACCCCAAGGCCATGGGGAGGGGATAGAGTATGGGGAGAAGTGGCAAACTACTCCAAACACCATTCCTGCACCCCTTGAATGCAGCTGGGTTGTGGGGTTCAGCAAGGACAAATGGGACACAGAGCTCATCACTGCTGCCCAAACCTTCCCGAGCTGAGAGGGGCAGAAGGGCAAATGGACCATTTCCCAGCACCCCTAACACCCACTGCAGTGACTCGACCAGTGCAAGCACAGCTGGATCCAGCTGTGAAACAACTCTTCCTGGAGCAGCTGTGACCCACTGGGGGAGGCTAGCAGCACTGGGGGTGAGCAGTGTGTGTGGCCTGCAGACTGACTGCTGCAGCACCTGTGTGTACAAGGGATGCATATTGACATGGTACAGGGGGCCTGAACCTGTTTACACACACACAGCGGAAGCAATCACATATATGTACTCACACATGTGAGACACTTGGATTGTGCTTGCAGGGCTGCCTGCATGAGGCTGCAGGGGGATTCCAGTCCTGGGACAGACAGGACAGGAAGGAGACAGCCACCCAATAACGCTTTTGAGGCCCTGGGGCCTGTGTTTTGCTGTTTACTTGGCGTTTCCAGGGTACCAACCATCCCCAGCTCTGCCATGACTCATGTGGGGCTGAGGCTGAGCCACTCTCACCAAAACAGAGACCCGAAGCTGTGCAAAGCCACACTGCCACAGCACAGGGTATGGCCACCTACCCATTCCCCTGGGCCTGGGCAAATGCTGGCCCAGGGATGGCTCTAGCTAGCCAAGTTGTGTCCAGGTATAAAACCCTGGCACCTGGCTTCAAACATCCTGCCAGCCTGCAGCTCTGCACACACACCTCCAGGAACCCACCAGCCTTTAACCTGTCATAGCTACCAGCATTCCCAGAGATGGAGGGTTTAGGGGTTTTTTTTGCCCTCTCCTGCATATCCCATGGAGTTGAATTGAAGGCTGGCTGGCTCTCAGCCCCCATCCAGCCACAGACACAGCTTGGGGCGCACGTATATATAAAAAGTAAAGTTTATTGCCATTTCTATCTAGATTTACACAAGTGTCACTGCTTCTGACATCAAAAGCAATGTCCCATCTTTTCCCAGAGAGCAGGCCAGGGAGAGGGGGGAGCCCAGGAGAAGGTGCCAGCTTCCCCCAACCCAGCAGGCTGGAGCTCAGCCCTGGTTGTGGCTGTGACCAGTGGTCAGTCTGGATTCTCCCAGTGCTGCCACACGGGTCCGTCACGTGGGATGACAAAGAGAGGTGAATCAGTCCCCTCCTTGGTGCCACTTGCAGCAGGCCACCCAGTGACAGCTGCTCACCATTCCAGTCTGGCCTTGAATCCCCTTGCTATTCAAACAGGCATGGCTGGCCCAGAACGGGCACCCCACAACCTCGGAGGCACCGCTCATATGCATGTTTATACATAGATACAACTACAGAAGACGCCCAAACTAACAAAACAAGCTTTTTTTTCCTTGTAATCCCCACACTGCTGTGCATTCAGCCATGCACTATGCTGCAGCTGCCACCTCTGGTGCTGCTCAGTCTGGGTCAGGTTCCAGCAGCCTTGCGGGTGGCTCGTGGGACAAATCTGCTTCTCTCACTAAACATCGGTCTCCCTCCGATGTAAGGTTTTGCCAGAAAGACACCCCCCTGCAGAGTGCAGCCATGGCTTGAGACTCGGCGTGCACTCCTTCCAACCGCAGGTTTCCATCATGGTGCCAAAGGCTGCCTGGCATTGCCAGGGTGCCAAGGTGCCCAGGCTTCAGCAGAGCCTGGGACGGGCAGCCACAGATCTCCTCCTGGCACCCGGAGAGCGGCTGGATGGGGAAGGGGGGTCAGCTGCCCATGTCTCCCTTGAAGAAGAGCATCCTCATGCAGGAGACAGCCCCTGGCTCTGCAGGCTGGCCAGGCTTGCCCGGGGTGCACAGCTCAGTGCCCGAGTCTGGCAGTCCTTCGTGTGAAATGAAGGCGGAAACAATTTTGCAGGAGATTAAGTAGAAAGAGTTCTGTGGCTCTGCCCACCCCAAGGACAGAGCCACCTTACACCGCAGAGCCCCCGGAGTGCTGGGCCGGGGCAGCCACCCCGGGGCTCTGCTCTTCAGGGCACAGCACCTCTGCTGGGAGCCGGGACTGGAACTTCTCCAGCTGCTCAGGGCTGGCCAGGGTCTTCAGGAGGCTGTTCTCACGCTCCAGCTGGGAGTTTTTCTCCAACAGTTCCTTGATTTGCTCTTTCAGGACCTCCACCTCCTCCCGCACAGCGTACATCAGATGATTTTTCACAAGATCCTGCGAAAGGCCATGGAAAAGGCAATCACTGGAGAGTTATGTCCTAGGGGTTGCTCCATCCCTTTCCCAAGTACCGGGGAAAGTGCCAAGTGTTGCAGCAGCTTTTCCCAAGGGCTGTCCCTCCCCACCATACCCTTGGAACCCTGGCCAAGGCTTGGTGCTCACCCAGCACAGCACCCTCAGCCCCTATCTCTCCAGTCTCTCTGCGCACAGAGGTGCGGTCCAGGCTCCATCCCTGTCCCGGGTTTTGCGGGGGCTGCAGTTCCCGATTAGCCAGAGAACCCGGCTCGGTCATCCTCTCACACCGAGAGTCCCCTTCCATGTCCACTCTCGTTCCAGGCGCACTGCGGCGCGGCTGGAGCCAATGAGCTCCGCGGCGGCCGCAGACAAAGCGCAGCTCTGCCCGGCATCAGGCTGGGGAGCGGGGACCCCCGCAGGCAGAGGGACCCACCCGCGAGTGGGGAGACTCCCCCCTGGGGCACAGCACACGCGGGATAACGAGGGAAGGTGCTGGGGGGGCAGCCCTGCAGCTCACCATGGCTTGCTCGATCTTGTTGTCGATGGCCACCACGCTGGCTCCGGAGGCGCTGGAAGAGAGCGGAGAGGCCGGAGGTCAGCACCGGGCATCCCTCTTCCACGGGGATCCGCGCAGCTGGACACCACGTATCCACCCCCACCCTCCCCAGTGCATCGGGCGTCCCCTTCCCCGGCGGAATCCCTGAATCCAGGCACCGGTCGTGCGCGCCCTCCGCTCCCGGAGCCGCAATGCCCCCGGAGCTCATCAATCAGGGTCCGCAGCGGGCCCTCCCAGACGGCCGGGACGCCCCCTCCCCCGGGGGCACCGCGGAGGCACCGGGTCTGCCCCTACCTGTTGTCGAGCTTCACGGAGACCACATCTCCCCCAAGCAGGGAGGAGAAGAAGGAGATGGAGAAGTTGTGGAGCTGGTAGACAGCCACCTCCATGGGGGATTGGTACATGCCGGTGCTCATGGCTGCGAGCGCAGACACACTCAGGCGCAGACGGCGACAAACGCACTGCAGAGCGCCCCGGGCCGCCCCCGCTTATATGAGCGGCGCCCGCCCTGCTAGGAGGGGCCAGCGCGGTCGGGACCGCCTGCCGCCTCGCAGCGCCACGCCCGGGGCTGCCCCGGGACTGCTCCTGGATGGGGCACATGGGGCGGCAGCCTGCCCCCCGGGACTGCCCTTCGATGCGACACACGGACCGTCGCTGCGGCACCCTGTCTCCCGGTACTGCCCCCGGTACTGCATCCCTGCACCCCACTGCCGCCCCTTCGCCCCTTCCAGTTGCACCCCAGAGCTGCACGGCCCCCTCCCAGTGCAAGACCCCCGTCTCTAGCACTGTGTCTCCCCCCCTAATCTGCACACCCACACACACGGTTGTAAACAGAGTCCTGGCACTCCTGGCACAGCTCCCCCATAGCCTCAGCACTCCCTTTCTGTGCTCCCCACATGCGGCCAGGACAGCGGGGGCGGGGGGGGGGGGGGGAGGGTGTGGATGCACGCCACTGTTTGGAGGACTGGGAGAAGGGGTGAACCCGCTCTGTGTTTGGGGGGTGCAGCCTTCAGGTCCTGCACAGTGGAGCCCCACGGCTATGAAGGGGAGGGAGCAGGGGAAGGGGAGCCACGGGGGTGCAAAATAGAAACGGGAGTGAAAAACAGAAAGGAGGATATGGAGAAAAAACAAAACAAAAAAAACCCCGGGGTGCACAACAGAAACGGGGGTGCAAAACAAACAGAAACGGGAGTGACGAACAATAGAAGCAAGAGCAGAAAAACAACCTAGGAGTGAAAAACAACCCCGGGAGGGGAAACCAAAACCTGCATGCAGAGCAAACACGGGGTGCAGAACCAACCCAGGGTACAGAACGTGCCCAAGGTGTAAAACAACAGTTGGGGGGCGCAGAATTAACCCAGGGTGCAGAATACCGCAGGGGTGCAGAAATGCCCCCAGGTACAGAACTAATTCGGGGTGCAGAACAATCTCGGGGTGCAGAACAATCTCGAAGTGCAGAACCAACCCAGGGTGCAGAATAACAAATCAGGGATGCAGAACAAATCCGGCGTAAAGAACACGCCCAGGGTGCAGAACAACGACGTGGAGTGCAGTCCAAACCTGGGGTCCCGATCAAAATCGGGGTCCAGAACAAACTCGGAGTACTGGACAATAGCCCTGCTGTGTTGCAGAACTGTCCCGGGGTACAGAACAGCACCAGCACCGGGGCACAGAATGACTCCGGGGTGCAGAACAAATTTGGGGTACAGAACACGCCCAGGGCGCAGAACGACAACCATGGGCTGCAGAACAACAACCAGGGCGTGCAGACCAAACCTGGGGTCCAGAACAAACCCAGACTGCTGAACACCACCACCCCCTGGGTTGCAGCAGTCCCGGGGTACGGAACAACACCCCCAGCGTGCAGGGCAATGACACCGGGGTGCCAAACACGCCCTCGGCCGCTGCGGCCCCGCCCGCCCTTGCATAACCCCGCACCGGGCGGCGGCGGGACCGGCCGGGGGGCCCCCTCGTGGGCACGGGCGGCACTGCAGGGGCTGCGGCGCGGGGGGCACAGGCAGGGGAGCGGAGGTGCTTGGCCAGGGCCGGCTGTGCGCTGTTGGTGTGGAGTGACATCCCTGTGTGTGCACACGCCGGTGCAAGCCCCGGGTCCTCCGCGGCGCCCGCAGAGCGACTGGCGCATAGAGCAAACAGGTCTCCTCCGGTGGTGGGGTGGGGGAGAAGCAGGGCCCCTAAAACGTCCCCAGCATCCCGGGGATTGGAGTGGCGCTGCCCACCCGGGTGCTGCCCCTCCTGCGCTCGGCTGCCCGCTTATCTCTGCCCTCTGGACCTGCGTCTGGCGGGATTGACCTCAGGGGCTCTTCCCCTAAAGGCCACAGCAGGGCTGATGCTGGACTGGACCCCGTTGCAGAGCTCACGCATGGCACAGCATCCAAGGAAATGTTAGAGTTGGCAGGGCGCTTTAAGCGACCTTAAAACACTCATTCACGACACACGTGCACCCCAGGGATGCTGCAGAGAATCACGAATGCCCCGATCCAGAGGGTCCTGAAGGTTCCTGGCACCTGACTGTTGGGAGAGACCAAGGAGCCCTGAGTGACCCGTGTGCTGCCAGACCTTTTCCTCGAATAGGGTGGGGGACCAAGATAGTATTTCCCCATCAGAAAGGGAAACTGAGGCACGGTGCAACACAGCTGCTGGCCAGGCAGCTCTCTGCAAATCACACTGACTCCCAGGGTAGGGTGAGGACCACGGGGTCTGGCGCTGCAGAGAGCAGGCAGGGGTTTGTCCCCCGAGCCACGGGGCTGACGCGTGTACCCTCCCTGCCCGCATCAGGCCCTACTCACCAGTCCTTCCTTCTGAAGAGGCTCGGGGAGTACGGTGGCTGGAAGGCCATGCCGCCCCACGACCCCGCTCCAGCCCCTCTGCTCCTCGGCAGCGATGTCCCCCCAGCCTGCGATGGCAGAGACAGCCTGGGTGCCGGCCGCATCCAGGGGCTGCGGGCACGGGGTAAACATGCTAGGGGATGACCTCAGCTGCGCTCAATTGGCCCTTTCAGGGCCGGTGGCCAATGTGCCACCCCGAGCCGCGCGGTGCCCCCCTCCATGGGCAGATGAAAGGGCACTGTGTGCGCTTGTCCCCAGAGAGGCTGGTGGTGGGCTGGGTAGCAGCCCCTGGGACACAGCTCTGTCCCCTCACTGGCATAAGCCCAGACCACCCACACCAGAGGTCCCTTGACTCAGTTTCCCGCTGCAGCTCAGGGGTTGAGCCGGTCTCACTGCAGAGAAGAAAGGAGACATGGGGAGAGGTGTTTTCTCCCACGATTGGGCACATCATTGGTTGTACCACCTTCTGTCTCCTGCAGAGAAGTGGCAGCAGCAGGAAGATGGGACAAGCAGACCCCAGCCTGCCCAGCCCTGATAGCTGTGCCTGTTTTCCCACCTCCTGTGCTAAAGCCCCTTCCCCCCTTCCTCCTCAGTTCTGGTCCAGCCTGCTTCCCAAGGAAAGCCCTAAATCATCAGTGTCAGGGACCACGGGATTCAGGACGGGCAGACCAGAGCCTGGCTGGTGGCCCATGTCCCACAGCTTGGGGGTCCCAGTCCCTGTCTGGTCTGTTCCCGGTACAAGCACTCAGGCACTACGGACTGGGGAAAAACCAGCAATTTCTGCAGCTGCTGGAGCAAAGCTGGAAAGCACTTTGGAGGGAGATCGCTTCAGCTCTGCCACCTCCAATATTTTTCCCATGGAGCTGGGACAATTCCAAAAATAAACAATATGTAGCTGACTTCCCTGCAGGCACCCTTGGGGTCTTTCTACCCAGCCTTGCCCACAGCTATACCTGCTTGGGGTGCAGGTTCCCCACTCCAGGGCTGGGCAGGATGCTGTCCCTCCTCCGTGAGACCCCGGAGAGGGATGCTCTGGAGGGATGGAGTAGCAGCAGTCTCCTTCCCAGCACTCAATGAATGAGGGATTCCTAGGCAGCCTGTGGCCAGGGCAGGTCCAGCTGGGCAGGGGACTGCAGCCCTCCTACACCCCTGTGCCTGCACCTCCACTTGGGGGACAGGGCTCCTGGACATGTCACTGAGCACACACCACCATGGCACACCTTGCAGCCCTTACATTCCCACACATGCATGCAAGTCCCGCCTGCACATGCATATGCACACATACACCCTGCACACACAGCACACCCACACACCAATGCCCCTTACACACACACACACACACGTGTATGTGTTTGCCAGTCCACACAGGCATGCATCCTGCACACAGGAGCACACCCTGCACATGCATGTGCACACTCATGCAAACTGCTCACACACATGTGCACATGCATTAGTTTAGTACCTAGAGTCGATGATCTTGGAGGTCTTTTCCAACCCAAATGCCTCTGTGACCCTATGACACACACTTCGCACGCATGCTTGGCAAACACACCACTGCTCTGTGCGTGTGGGTGCACGTGCACTGCCAGCACCCCCACACACACTGCCCTGACTCACAGCTGACGCACAGCCCTGCATGCACACTTGGTGTCAGCAGCACAGGGTGAGGCAGCTCCACAGTCCCCTCTGCAGCAGGGGTGCACACCTAGCCCACAGGGGTCACCTGGAGCTCTACTGGGACCTCCATGCCAGGAGATGCAGCTCCCAGCTCTGCTGGACCCTGCTTTGTGCCGGCTGTCCCCAGGAGCCTCTCTGAGGTACCCCAATGCTCCCATAGCAGCAGGGTCCTACATGGGGCTCCAGCTGTGCCCTGAGTGGTGGGAGACACCTATTCCAGCTCCCTCACTGTCCTGGCTGACTGCCTTACCTGGCTGCTGGCAGGCAGCTACCACCTCTCCCACCACTCATACCTGATCCTCCAAGCAGAGCAGGGTGGGGAAGATACCCACTTGCTCTTCCTAAAGAGCAGGGAGCCATGGACTCACAGCTACCCTATGGCACCAGAAGCCACCAGGGCATCTTGGAGCAGGCTGGGCAAGAGGGGCCAGTGCTGTGAACTCTATCCCTGGGCAGCAGCATGGCAGCTCCTGCCTCTGTACACAGTGATGGGAGGTTTGTCAGGCTGGGCCTGGCTCGTGCCTGTGGTTATTCTGGGAACAGACACAGTAGCTGTGATACAGGGTAATTGTGACACTAATTGTTTTGTTCTCTGGGGGAAAAAAACCACCGGCAGCTGTCATCAAGCAGTGAGGAGAGATGGTGACACCAGCCAAGGATGGTATAATCCCAGCAGTAGCCCTGCAGGACACCCTGAAGCTGCCAGCAGCCCCTCAGCCCTCACACCGCCTGTGTCCCAGACCAGGAGATGCCAGCCCCTCCGCTGGATAACGTTTAGTGACAACCCCCTCCTCAGCAATGGGATGTGTCTGGGGGGTCTGTCTGGCTGGAGCAAGGGCTGACAGGGAGCAAGACGAGGGGACCATATCTTGCTGCCTGGCACTCCACACTTGCACAGTGTTGTGGGTCAGGGGACATGCCTCTTTTCCATGGCCCCAAGGGAAAAGACGTGTTGTTGTGCTGAGCCATGTGCTGGACCCACGCCAGGCACTGCAGCGCCACACACCAAAGGATGCTCCTGCCCCAGCAGGACTGTTGGGGCTGCAGGAGCAGCCCTGGCTCCCTAGCCTCGGCTCTCCCCCTTGCGACAGGCTGTGCTTGTGGCTCCATGGCAGCATTCCTGACTTGCTCTCTCCCAAGGACTCAGCTCAATGGGAGGAAGGCCTGTCAGAGGGTCTGAGGCGTGGGAAATGTTTATAGCCTGGCCTCGGAGACACTGGAGAGCAAACTGGGAAAGGCGCAGAGCCAAGGCTGCCCGAGTTACTCTGCAGAGCCAGATCTCCCGCTCCAAGGGTCAAAGTGGAGTGGGAGAGGAAAAATCACTACTTGCAAACATGCTAAGAAACCTCTGCCTGTCACAGCTCCAAATCCTGCAGCTGTGGTGGTGCTGGCCAAGGGACTGAGGATCACAGCACCAGGGCCAGCTGTGCCCTGCAGGAACAGAGGGAGGGATGGCCAGGTGCACCAGTGATAGCTAGAGCCTGTGGGAGCCCATGGTGGGAAAGGCTGGGCATGGGACAAGGCTGAGGAGCTCCTGCTCTCGTCCAGCAGCCCTATCCTGGTGCTGGGAAGGGAGGGGTAATGCCAGAGGCTGCCCACAAGCAAGCAGGCAGCAAGGTCATCCACTGTGACAGTTCCAGCATCCTGAACTGGAATTGCCTGCCCTGTGGCACTGGTGTTGGGATGATGCTCCAGTCCCAGCATCCCAAACTGTGCCTGCTTGCCCTGTGACACTGGTGTGGGGCTGCTGCGCCAGTCCTGAGGGCTAAGGGGCTAGCGCTGCCAGAGCATACCAGCTGTCCAGCTCTTGGCTTCCTCTTCCTAAAAATGCCTTGACTGAGCTGCTCACCTGGCACTGCTCCTGGCTCAGCTGGTGCCTTCTAGGAGCTGTGTGGGACACATGGAAGCCCAACACATCTACAAGCCCTGTAACATGGGGACCCAGGTCATGCCCACCAGAGCCTTAGAGGGCTCATAAATCCCCCAACACGAGGCACGTGCTGCTTCAAAGCAGTGGGTAATCCTTCCTAGGCACACCTCTAAGTGCCCAGGCAGGAGTGCAAGCCCCTGCCTGTAGAGCTGGTGTTGCTGGCCTTACCTGGTCCCAGTCCCAGGCCAGGGGACAGCAGAGTCATGTGGGAAGAGCTGTGCAGAGGCAGTGGCCTATGCCATGCTGGGGAAGCCCAGGGAGGGTTTCAGTGAGGGAAGGCTGACAGGGAACCTGTCCTTGGGGAGAGCTGACAAGGTACCTCCCTTTACCCTCAATGAGGCAGAGCAAGCGCCGTGGCTGTGGGCAGGGGACACAGGTGACCTGCCCCACCAGGCAGTGGGCACAGGCAGGGGTTGCAGTGTGGAGACTCCCACAACTTGTCAGGCTGGAGGTTGGCGTGGGGTGGCCGACAGAGCCCTGGCAGACTCCTGTGTCCAGCTGTGGGGCTGCCTGCTTCCTCTGATAAAGGTACTTGGCTGTACTCCCAGTTCTGTTTTTTTCTTGCACGCGAGTGCACACCCCAGAGCCGGCCTGCTGAGAGCTGCAATTTTTCTTTCTCTAACTTTGTCGCCAGACCCTCTTCTTCCTCCTATGCCCTGCAGTAGTGGCTGCCCCAAAGCAGCAGTGTGAGGAGAGGAGGTCAGAGAGGACCCAGCTGCAGCTGAGCCCTTCTCACCATGCTGTAGGAAACCCCCAAAGCTGCGGCTTCTCCAGATGTGTTGGGGTAGGAGAAGAAGAGGAAAAAGAGCTGATCTTGTTGCCAGCCCCAGACCATGTGGCCCAAGATCCCACCTTCCTGGCCACCCTGGTGGATGCCCTGCCAGGGAATATGAGGCACCCTTGCACACCACTGCCCCCCCAAAGGGTCGCACAGCTACCAAATGCAAAGGCAGGGTGTCCAGGTATGACAGAGCCCAGTGAAAACCCCGTGGCATTCCCAAAGCATTGTGCCTGGCTGCAGGGAGAGTGCAGCCACCTGCTCCCACGGGAGGGGATGCCCAGCCCCAGGGAGAATGGCAGACTGAACTCAGCGCAGAGCTTTAATCCACAAATCTGTCCGCAGAGCAAAGCGTTTCACACCCACGCAGGCCCAGGGTGGAGTCCTGTCACTGAACTCAGTGTTATCTCCTCCTGGTTACCCGTGCCCTGCCCTGGGGCTCCTGCCAGCCATGGCTCTGAACTCCAGAACTGTCCTCGTTTCATGGCTTACTGTGTCAACCTGGACAGTGCCTGCTGGATCATCTCCAGATACCGCCTTCCCTTTTCTCGTCCAGTTTCAGGGAACCGGGGAAGGAGAGGAGGTGGCCGTGACACTGAAGGGACACCCCGCAGCACGAGGGCCACATAGCGCCCTTGAATCCCACGGCAGGTGGGCAGGGGGCTGCCCTTCACTCAGCTTTGCGGGGAACCCCAGCCCGAGAGAGGAACTCCAAGGCAGGGCCTCCGGCATCCTAAAGCAATCCCAGGACGTTCTGCAGGCAGGAGCGGACGCTTCGGAGCCCCGCTAGGCGCTGGCAGCTGGCTGCCCTGCGGCATGCGGGAGTGCCCGCTCGCTAATTGGGAGGCAGCTCATTATGTAATGAGGATGGAGGCTGGGGAGCTGTGAGAACAGCGTGGCGCGTCCCATGCTACCCAAATCTGCCGTTCCAGTCCAGCATAAGCCCCGTTTACAGCACCCCCCGAGCCCTTCACCTTTCGCTGGTGCCGGAGCCTGGCGCTCTCCTGCTTGGTCCGATGGGGATGCTTGGGGCGGAGTCCCAGCAACCCCACAATGGCTGGCGGGCGGCTGGACCCCGTTGGGGGTGCGAAGCCCAGACAGACCTGACCTGGTTGGGGGTTGGAGAGGAGGGGAGCTGCGCTCAGCCGGTGCGTGAGCCAGCACCCGCAGGAGGTCAGGCAAGGACATGCAGGGTGGCGCAGCTTCAGCAGAGCTGGTTATTAATACCCGCCCTGGCCTTTGCAAGGAATCCCGGGCATTTCGAATCAGAGACCTTCACTGAAACCCTGCCCTCACTGACATTTCAGAACAATAACAACATGAAAGACAATCAGCTGCTGGCGGGACAATCAGCGCTGCCATGGTTCTCTGTGTGCTGGCCTCAGCAACCAACCCTCACCTGGTTGTGCCAACCCTTGGGGACAAGTTAAGACCATCCCCTGCCTCCAAACCACCCAGAGCAGTCCTCCCCCGTGCCATAGGGGGATCACTGTGGAAGTCTCACTTGAGGCTATGGGGATGTCTTGTCCTGCCCTATGGCATCAGCCACCGGCTGCCATCCCAAGGGAATCTCAGGGGAGGAGTGGCGAGGACTAGACCCTAACCTGATCCTGGAGTCTGGGGTGGCCCAGGGCTTCTGCTCTGCCATTGGAGTCATTCTGCAGCAAAAGCCCCCTCAAATATATGCATATAACTGAGGACACAGAAGACGACAATGATCTCCTGTCCCAAAGCCAGCCATTTATCCATCACCTGGATAAATATAACTCAGAGCTCATTTGCAAAGTATCACCACTGGGATGGGTTGTAGCCTCTGTCGCCTCTCCAGCCCTCTCCTCCCACACACACCCTGGGGTAAGGCTGGACTCAATGATCTCAGAGGTCTTTTCCAACCTAAATGATTCTGTAATTCTCTGCCATGTACCAATGGGGTCTCAGTCCTTCCAAAGGGCAGGATCCACCTGAACCCCCATTCCCCTTGGCAGTCCCTTTACACCACATGGACCCATGCACAGCCACATCTTCTAGGCACAAATGCAGCTGCCAGGGTCTGATGACATGCATCCCGAGCCCCTCAGTCCCATGCAGGTCAGGGTGCTCCCCCAAAGCACAAGGTTGGCTTTAACCCTCCTCGTGCTGGGCAGTGGCCAGGGAGGTGGCATTAAGTCCCAGCAGAGACCATCCAGGATCAGGCCATGTCTCACCAGGAAGGGGAGTTTGATGCTAGAGGGAATTGGCACGATACTGGGGCCAGGACCGACCCCTGCAGCCTGCTCCAGCTCCAACCTCTTCTGCATCTTTAAAATTCAAAGCTGGAAATAAATCCTGGCCGGCCTTTTCCCCCTAGGGCCATGCTGTCATCCCTGCCTGACCTTGGGACACCTATCCCAGCTTGTGCAGAGCCAGCTGCCTGCCCTGGCTGATGGGCAGCGCCAGAGCATCCCCAGGAGACTGAGGTGATGGGCTGCTGAGCAGCTGACGTTGGCATCACCAGACTCTAGCTCATCTGTGCCAGCCCAATTGGCCATAGCATTGTGGTCACAGGCAAATGGTTCTGTCCCAAACAGCTGGAAGGGCTGAGCAGGGCTCTCCTGAGCTCCAGGGAAAGTTGGGAATCTCTTTCTGGAGGGAGCTGGGTCTTGCAGGAGCACGCAGACACAGGCATAGTGTATGGCATGGCATGTTCTGCCACTAGCCCTGCCAAGCCATGCTGAACCCTCTGTGCTATGGCAGAGCCCCTGCGAGCCTGGCCTGTGGGAACATTGCTCCAAAGTCTGCTGGGTTGCAGGGTGGGTGTCCCAGGGTGTCAGGATGCCCATGATGGAGAGCAAGGCGGGGTCGGCTGGCTGCCTGCCTGGCATGTTCCTTCCTGGTGGGAGGATTTGGGCACACCAAGGTCAGCACCTCCTGGCAGTACAAGCTACTGCCGCTGAAACGAAATCTCCCCAGCATCTCAGCAGTGCGCAGGGCTGGCAAACCACGCTGCAGGCCACGGGTCAGGACACATGGAGCTTTGTCCTTTGGGAGCAAAACAAACAAACCCTGATGCATGGTCTTGGTGGGCAGGGGCTCACCCAGCCCCCTCCCTGGCAGAGCTGTCCTAGGGCCAGAGCAGGGAGAGCGGGACAGCTCTGTCTCACACCCACACCTCTCTCATGCTCACTTGTGGCCCCTCTCCTCATCAATGGGTCCCTGTTGCTTTAGCCCACTCAGCCAGCTGGAATGTGCGCCTTGGCCCCACCATGCTAGGATGCCCTTTATGCCCTCGCTCCTCTCCCCCTGCATTGCTGCCGCAAAGTGACACCCGATGGACAGGAACAAGTGGTGCTGTGACACAAATGCCACCCTGGTACTGTTGCCCAGGCAGCTCTTGCTTACCAGCCTGACGTTACAGTGGGAAAGGCAGTGCTGCCGTGCTTCTCCCACGCAAATTAATCCTTCCCCCAGCCCTTCACACCTGACACTCCCTTGCCTCTCTGTGACTCTCTTCGCTTGCCCAGGTTCAGGGGAAGGTGGCCCCAACCCCTTTCATGGCTCAGACCAAAGGGTGGGTCATTGCCCACCCTGTTGGGTGGAGCAGAAGGTCTGGCAGTGCCTGGAGATGGGCTGGCTGTGTAGAGGCGTACCCTCACTGCTTGGAGCAGGATGGGCACAGGCTGGCCAGGCTTCCAGGTGTTGCCCAGGAGAGGCTGGGCAGGAGTGCTGGCACAGCTGGTCGATGTGGGTGAGCAGGCTGGCATATACCTCTTCTCTCCACCCAGAACCAGGTGGGGCACTGCTTCGATCAGGTGCCAGCACACACCTGGGGTGCTGCTCCCCCCGCAGCACCAACCTCCTCCCACACCACCAACTCCCCTCACACCCCTGCCCTGGGGAAAGGTGTCACATGGTCACTGGGCTGCTCTCCCTGGCCCACACTTGGTTGGGTTCATGCCTGGCTCAGGGACAAGCAATCCTGGGGTAACACTGGCATTGCATAGGGATGGCAAACACCTTTCTGCCCACTGCATTGTCATCTGCATTGGTGTGCCCAGCCAGAGTGGTGGCAGCTGTTCTCCCTGTACGCAGTGCTTCCACAGGAGCTTGGCTCCTTGGTACTGCCAAGATATCCCTGGAGAACAGTTTGTGATGCCATGTGTGAGGGCACGGTGGGGAGAAGCTTTGGGCACAGGATTCCATGCACTCCTGGAGCAAAAAGGCTTCCTGCAGGAGTGTCAGTCCTGGAGGCAATGCGTCCAGAGCATCCCTGCCTTGTGCATCCCTGACAACATCCCTGCTGTGAGCAGAGGGGCATGGAGAGCTTAGCAGAGACCGTCCAGCTGGGGAAACCCCCAAAGACAGGTAAGACATGCTGAAAGTGGGTTGTCCAAAACGCCCAGCACTGACTTGACACTGACCAAGTTGTTTCCAGCCAGCTCCAGAGCCAGACTCGACTCCAGGTGCAGCAGCTTGGTGCTCCTGTGCTGTGCTGAATGTTGGCCATGCACGTGTGTGTCTATCCATGCAACTTCCACCTCCTCCTGTGTCCTTGTAGGAGTACATGAGCCAAAACAAGGGGCACCAACTGGTTTGGGTTCCCTGGTGCCAGCAGTGGGGTACCCTTATCAGGCCTGTTATCGGGGTGTTCCTCTGGCACCCACAATCCACTGCTATATATGCTATCTCCTCTTGGGTGTTTTGGCTCATTCCCCAGGAGGAGAAAGTTCAGGCTGGAGCAAACCAACTGCAAACACAGGTGTGGGCACACCTAGCTCCAGTGCCCAGGGCCGTGCACCCAGCTGCCCCTCACACCGTGCCACCTAAGGGTGACAGGGGATCACCTGGGCAGCCTCCAGACCAAGGTGCTTGGACACCAGGTGTGATGGAAGGACATGGCTTTGCCCTACACCGTGGCACAGCCTGTTGCAAAAAGGAATGCCCAGAGCCTCTCAGGGCACAACACACACCAGGGCATGGAGGACAGGCAGCAGTGAGCATTGAGGGGCACACATGGGGAGAAAACCACGTCCCCTGGCACCTCCACTTGCTCCCTACCTCAGCAGGAGCTCAACAGGTGCTAACCAAGAGCTCTTGGGTCCTGCTCTAGCAGGGACAAGTTTAAAAGCAGCCTGCTGTGCCCACATCACCAGCTGCTAGCCCATGGGCACTCTTCACTGCCTACCCCAGCCTTGGCAGCCCACGCTGGGGACGGAGTGTCACTTCCCCCCTTCGCCCATGGTGCCAACCGACTGCAGCCTCCCAGGGAGCAGGGGAACCTCTGGCTCCCCTTCCCTCTCAGCCGGGTGGGTTCGCTGCTGGCCGTGCGGGCCGGGTACCGGTGCCTTGGCGGGTGTCCCAGCTCCTCCCTTCCCACCTGAGCGGCAGCTCGGCGTTATGTAAGTGCAGGAAGAACGTCGCCAAGACCGGCTCGAGGCAGCAGCCTCTCGGCGTCAGACGCTGGCTGGGCGAGGAGGCTGACGCGCGCCGGGGTGGCTCGCACGCGTGGGGCGGCCACGTGTGAGCCCACCCGACTCCCGCGCCGGGCGAGGGGAGGCTCGGAGGCACCATAGCCCGGGAGCGCGCCCACGGGTGCATCTGTGTGTAGGGAGGAAAGGCTATGGCGAAGTGTCTGTGAACGCGTGGGTGCTGCCCCACGCGCCCCAGTGCGCGTTCTCCCCCTCCCCACGGCGGAGCAGCGAGCACAGGAGCCGCTGCCTGCCCTGCAAGCCATGCAGATACCTGCCCCCCGACACACTGATGGGCCACAAGTCCCCTCATCCCTGGGGGTGGATAATGCGTCCCAACTGCTGAAGCCACAGGCAGCCTCGGGTATCCCTACCCTGCGACACCGCCGGCCCAACTTGGCTTTCCTAGGCTGAGCTGGGAAGACCCAGACCTGCCAGCCCCAGCACAGGCTGCTCACTCACAGGGTGTCACCGTCTCTCCCGGCTGCTGGGCACCAGGGCCAGCCCCACACAGCACCAGTGCAGGACCTCAGACAGCTCTGTCTACTCGTTTCCCCTGGGGTCCACCTTCTCAGGGCTGGCGACCCTGCGAAGTGGCAGCCCCTGGGACCTCCTGTTCAGTCTCCTCTGCCCTCACTGCTAAAGCAGGGTGGACCCCGCAGTACTGCCTCCTCAGTCCCCCAGGGAGTAGATGGGAGCATCCCTGAGCACATCCCGCTGTGGGGGCACAGGTAACCCACCCAGAGCAGCCCAGAGTCCAGTCAGGGCAGCTCGGTCAGGGCAGAGCCGCTTTCCAGGGACGGAAAATACCGCTCGGGCTAAACCTGTCTCCAATCAATTTACTCCGGGCAGAGCCAGGGGAGCTGCTGAAAGGGCAGGACCTGGCACTGGGCATGGGGGGCTCCCTGCTCAGGCTCTCACTGACGCTCAAGGTGGCTTTCGAGGCAGCACAACTGCTTCCCAAAGAACCTCCCGCCCTCTCCACGCAGGATGAGGCCGATGCCTGTCTGTCGCTGGACACTATCCATGCCCCTGCGGGCACTGTCTGTGTGGACAGAGGTAGCCAGGGAGATAAGCACAGAGTCCAGCGGCCAAGACACACAGCTGGGGGCTGTTGTCACTGCCCGGCAGACACGGGGCACCACAAGAGGGGCACGGTGGGCATGGTGGAGCAGAGCCACCCAGACCTGCACCCAGGGATGGGCTGGCACCACCCACGGGCTCCGTGCCACGCACGGCCGCTCGTGCCTCTCCCCACACAGACCCCACCGGTGCTGCCACCCCCCAGCCCTGGGGTCACACAGGTCCCCGTCCCCTGCAAGTCCGGGGGGCTGCAGGCCCCACGTCTTGCCCCACACTGCTGACAACTCCAAGCCCGCTGCCAAACTCCGGGGCGCCAGGTCCCCGGCAGCCGCGCCCCCCGCCCCACCGGCTCCCGGCGGTGACACCCACCTGTGGAAGAGGAGGAGGATGGAGAGCAGCGTCTGGTCGATGTTCCTGTTGCAGATGCCCTGGTTGAAGAGGTAGCAGGGGTCCCGCACGACGGGCTCCAGCGAGTCCTGGCGCATGATGGAGCTCAGCTTGTCGGTGTTGAGGTTCTGCCGGACCAGCTGCTCCCGCAGCTGCCGGAAGCTGCTCACGGTGGGGCTGCCCGGGTTGTTGTTCTCGCCGCCGGCCCCCTCCTCCAGCCCGCTCCGGTTGGCCAGGTCCAGGCAGCAGCTGCAGCAGTCCAGCCCCACAGGCGACCGGCACTCCTCCGCGGGCGACGAGGACATCCCGGGTGTCCCCGCGCTTGGCCACGGCGGCGCCGCCGGGGCCGCTCCCGGGGCCGCGGAGGGCGAGCGGCTGCAGGACGCGCCCGGTGCCGAGCGCCGCGCTCAGCCCCCGCCCGCCCCGGTCCCGGTCCCGGTCCCGGTCCGGTCCGCCCCGCTCCGCCCCGGCCTCGCTGCACCCGCCTCCGCTTCGCTCCTCCCCGCCCCGGCCCCGCTCCGCCCCCCTCCATCCCGGCCCCTCTCCGCCACGGTCCCACTCCGCCCCGCTCTGCTCGGCTCCGCTCATCCACCGCCCCCCGGCAGCGCCGCGCACCCACCCCGCGCGTGGGCCTGGAGGAAGTTGTCAAGGGTGACAAAGGGACGCGGTGTCCCCTTCTCGGCAGGGACCTCCGCCCCTCTCTGTGCTTACCAGGGACAGCGAGGTGGGGCTCAGGAGGCTGGAGCTGCCCGCGGCATCAGTCGCCCAGGCACCGGTGCGGGCAGCACGCGTGGATCCGGAGCCGGGGCAGGAAGCGGGGAAAAGGGGATGAAGGGCCCCAGGATGGGAGAAAAGCCAGGAGGGACCTGGTCCCGTTGCTGAGAACATCTGGGAGCCGCCTCGACCGGAGCCAAACCTGGCGTGGGTGGAACGCACGGAGCCGGGGGGGCCACGGATGTGGGGCACGTTGGGACTCGCCGGCAGGTGCTGGGGGTTCGGGGATATGCGAAGGGAAAAGGGGATTTCTGAGAGGAGGGAAGGTGGCTTCCCTGGCAATGTAGCGTCCCAGGGGGAACGTTTCTGTCACCAGTGTCCCGCACTGATGGGCTGGCAAAGAGTGGCTGGGACACACTGAACTGCTTTGATGGGGCTGGGGCATGGGACATCACAGAGAGGTGGGGACGGCCGGGCCGGGACCCTCAGGATGAGGGACGGGAGCGTGACAAGGTCCCGGGTCCAGAGCACACGTAAGAGATGGGATGAGAGCGCGGCCGCGGGGCTGGGCTGCCATCGCTGCCGGTCAATGAACCCTGCGGGCCAGCCCGGGGATCCCTCACCCTTCAGAGAGAAAAACAACCGAGCTGGTAGGGAAGGGCTCGGAAAGGGTCCGAGGTAGCAGAGCTGCCGAGGTGGGGAGCAGGCAGACCGGGGAAACCCGCCAGGGGCAGCAGGGACGTGGGGGCAGCAGGAGGGTCTGTACGGAGAGGTTGCAAAAGGGTTGGTGGAAGGAAGTGTAGGAAGCAGCCATCGGGAGATTGCAGCGTGTCTGAAGGGCACGGGATTGATAAGGAGAGATAAACCAGGTCAAAATCCGGCAGGGCAAAGCCACCAGAGCACTAGGACAGCGGGGGTCGTGGCGAGACAGCAGGGTCCTTGGCGGCAGCGCAGTACCCGCCGGGGATTTTAAGGGGATTGCTGCTGCCGCCGAAGGAATGGCAGGAGTGTCCAATAAACATTCCTGTTCCCTGTTTGTAGAGAAGGAGGAAGATGCATCACATAAGGATGAAGCGGTTTCCAGGCTAGTAATCAGGAGAGGCACTGGACAGCGGCCACCACTGACCCGCAGCTAGGAGAGTCGCCACGGCGACCTCAGGCAGTGCTTTGCGTGCCGTGCCAATCCATCGGTCCTGGGGACAGGCAGGATCCGGCTCCCAGTGGAGTTGGCACCAGCGCGGGAGCCAGGTGTGGGCGGGGGGAACTGTCAGCCCTGGGGTCATGTTGAAAACAGGTGAATTCCTGAAGGCGGGGCGACCCACAGGCTGTCAGAGTAGTGTCCCCTCCCTCTGTGCACTGGTGACTGCTGAGGGTTGTTTTTGAGGTGCTTCCTCACCTCTTCCAGTGGGCGATGAAGGAGGAAAGGGAAATGAGTCTTATCCATCTGCCTTGTGTGGGGTAGGAGCAGCCTGGCAGGGGGCTAGTGAGAGCGTCCCTAATGACCCCACTGCTGGCGAGGGCATCCCGGGATGACCCCAGCGCAGGTGAGGGGGTCCCTGGTGACCCCACTGTTGTCAGAACCCGCGGAAGCTGAAGAGCGCTGAGCTTTCTCCCACCCATCCGGCTGGAGAACGGGCCCCGTGAGCTGGGGAGGGGGCTCCTCACGGTGCCTTTTCTGCACCCCGGGCGGAGCTGAGCCCCACGCCGGGATCCGTGGGCCAATGCCCGCAGGACCGCGGGAGGCTGCTGCCATCCCGCGGGCACAGAGGGAAGGACACGGCGCACAAGGCGGTACCCCTTCCTCACTTCCAGCCCCTCATGGCACTGACCCAGGTCCGGAGATCCTGCCCGTCCCCGACGGCGCTGAAGGTGGCTCTGGGTGCAGGTCGCTGGCTTGTCCAGGCTCCTTCTGCCGTTTGGCTGTGCCACCTGGCCCGTGACCCCTCCAGCCTCACCAGGGCTGTCACTCAAGGCTCGAGGGACCCCCAAGGTCAGCACTGGCCATGGGCAGGGCTGCCCCACACCAGCCCTTGCTGCTCCCCAGCCATCAACTCCTTGCTTCTCATTTGCAGCCAGCACACATGAGGGGCTGCCACGTTCTCACGTGCAAGCCACGCCGAGCTCCCTAAAGCCCCAGATCTGGGAGCTACGTGGTGATTCGAGGTGATCGGCTGGGAGCAGGCATCCCGCCCTGCTGCCGGTGGTGGCAGCTGGAAAAGTAGGTTTCCTATATTTAGCTCTGGCCTTTTTGGGTCCCACTGTTCACAGGACTGGGACAGTGCTGGTTTCTGCACACACACTTCCCTTAAGGGCACCCAGGTGCTCCATGCCCAGATATGGCATTGCCAGCCCAAAGCCACGATTGGCACAGGGTGATATGCTGGAGAGCGTGGGAACTCAGCTGGGGCTGGGGCAGACCAGGAGGGCAAGGAGAGCTTTGGCCCCAAAGGGTATCACATGCAAAGGGACTCCATATTCCTCCCTTGGCACTGAAAGGGATTCCCTCTTGGCTGAAATGCGGGGTGCCCTTCTCCCAGCTCAGACTCCAGTCCTGTCCTGACTTCTGCAATCCCCCAGACTACAGAGAGTAGTGGATTGGGAAAGAGAGCGCAGGGGGAAAGTGCAGGCCTGTGGGGGTCTGAGTTTAGCCAGCTCTGTACTGGCTGTGGACCCAGCCACGTACCATCTGTCTGTCCAGGCGCTGAGGGGCTGCCCAGGTCCTGCAGCCACAGCCCCCTTTCCTAATGCTCGCTTTGGCAGGGCCCTTACCCTGTGGAGTCTGGGAGAAGAGATTGCACTGTGCCCTGTTCTCAGGGGGTGTCCAGACCACCTGCTCTCCTTGCAGACCCTGCTACAGCTGGATCAGCGCCAGGCAGGGCTCCTGGTGCAATCTGCCTTTGCTGCCTTCCCTGTTCCTTCCCTGTTGGTGCCTTGGTCAGAGCTGGCTCATGTCGCGGGGCTATCTGCTCCAGGGGAGCCCGCCGGTGTCAGCCCCCCTGCCAGGCGACCCCCTGTGTGCCTTCACGGGCGCTAAGAATAACCAGCGCCGTCAGCAGCCGTGGTATTTGCAGGCACCGCCGGTGCCACCCCCACGCCAGCCTGCTGGGCACAGGATCCATCTGCTGCCTGACGTCAGCCACCAGCCACGCGGGGGGACGGGTGGGCAGTCTGGGGGGACACGTGTGGCTGTGGAGAGGGGGCCCGCGCCCCTGCTTGAACAGGAACAGGGATGCTGTGGTGGGACCCGGCGGTATTGCTGCCCAGCACCTACCGGTGGGTCCCAGGGACCTGCTGCCTTTCTTTTGTCTTGCTTCTCCCAGTGTTCCACAGATGCGCTGTCCATGGCTCTGCAGCACCCCTGGGAGACCATAGCTCTGACATCCTGCCTGGGCCTGGCCCCAAGTGCAGGGGAATGGAGACCCAGCAGTCTCTGTCACTTGGCATGGAATCTCCTCTCTTCAGGAAGATGAGACACCCCAGAGCTGCTGAGTGCAGTGTATGGGGCAGCTCCTCTGAGCACCAGAGCAGCCCTTTCCCCTGTGCATGGGGCCACAAGGACCAATGCAGCTCCCTGAACTTCATGTGTGGTGTAGCCCTAGATCTGCACATGGCAGAGATGGCAGTCAAGGTGCCTTTAGCTCTTGCCACCCTGTTTTTGGGAATTTCCATCTGGACTATTCCCTGAAGCTCTGTCTGGCTCTGCCCTGCCCACTGCCTGCTCCTTCCCTCCCAGCTACTCCAGGTGAGAGAGTGTTACCCTGGCATGGCCACGCCATGCCTGTGTTCCTGAAGGCAGTGATTCACATGATGAGAAACAAGGACTTTGCAGGGAAAATAGAAAAATAATCTCCAGTCCTTCTCCTTGCCAAGCTTTTCTGGGACTTCTCCCACATCCAGCATTTCCTAGCCTGGGTCACCTCCTCTGGTCTGTCCCCCATGCAGACACCTCCTCTTCTGGTCTGTCCACCCTGGTTTGGGTATCTGTGGCATGGCCACCTGGCACAGCCCTGCAATTCCTGAGTCTGGGCTCAAGTACAGAGCTGCTGCTCCTCCTCTTGGACCCATGAGCTGCATTGACCCCCATGTCCAGATACCAAATGGGAGGTTCTGCCAGGACACCGTGCTCCCAGTGAGGGCAAGCACAGCCTGGAGCCTTCCTTGCAGGCAGTGATAATGAGTCACACCGTGCCAGGCTGGGATGTTTTCCTGTCTGTGTGACACTCCAGTAAATCATTTAAAATGTCCTGACAGCCTGGGCCAAGGTACCCCATGGCAAGTGGGGCTCCATGTGTGGCCCTCCTTCCAGTGTCAGGACCTTGGGTCACTGTTGAGGGGCATTTCCTACTGGAACAGAGGATGGTGAGCTATTTCAATGCAAGACTTTCCAGCTCACTGAGAAGGGATTAAAACCAAATTGGCATTTCCATGAGGTGAATGCAAGCCTGAGTTTGTCTGGCAGTGAAGGAGTAAAAGTTTGCGTTCACCCACATGCACTCATGGGCATCGAGAAACCATCCTGGGACTCTCTGAGGAGCACAACAAAGAGTGGTGGGAGCTGCAGGGATGCACTGTGGGAGTATTGAAATCGTCATGGCACCCAAGGGTGTGGATGCTGCTGGGGTCAGTCCATCAGAGCATGGAGACAGGTACAGGGGCTCAGCTCTGTGTCACTCCACTGGTTTGGAAATTGGGGTTTGGAGTTGAGCAATCACTGCCCATGGTCTGAGGCTGGGGGAAGCCCCTGCAAAGGCCAGGTGAGGTTTGGAGTGGGAGCTGAGCAGCACCCAAGCCATGCTGGCTGTTTGGCCATTTTCAGGGGTTTTTTGTTGGTTTGGGTTTTTTTGTTTTGTTTGTTTGTTTTTGTTTTTGTTTTTGTTTTTTTTTAAATAGCTTGTGCTTCCCTCTGGTGAGAAAGAATTGCTGTGCCAGGGGGATAAAGTCCATGGCTGCAATTAGACACATCATATCACAGTGAAAAACTGTTCCTGTGATATCCGCTCCTCTGAGAGTGGCTGTGGGTGATGAGCCACCTGCAGGGCCACCTGCAGGCAGTGCCCCCCTCTCATATGCCCAGAGCTTTGCATTTACCCACTTTCCTGCCTTAATTTCCACCCTGTGACTCTCAATATGTTCCCAGGCACTCGGGGAGGTTGTTCCCCACCTCTTCCTGCTGCTATTGGGAATATCACCCTGTTCCTGCTTGGCCCTGGGTGAAATGAACTCAGATGGATTCCGGAGTTGTTGGCTCCCACTGGTGGTGGGATGGAGGACACAGGGCATTGCTGAGGCTTGGGAGGAAGGTGAGATGATAGGACACAGGACTCAGGGGATGCTGGACTGTATTAGGGTCATCCCAAGTCAGGAAGAGATAAAGGCAATTGAGTTGTTGCAGATGATACAGAAAGTGGTGGGAGCCATCCTTCCTCCTTGCAGTGAGCTGGAGGGGGACACAAATGTCTGCAGTCCCGAGCCTCTCTTAGGCACCAGTGTGCTTGCACACATGCATGTGTGTGTTCGCTTCCCCTTCTCATCCTCACCTGTGCTTCTCTGTGCTCCAGCTGGTTTTGGCAGTCACAGTAAGTACCAGGAATGTCTAATTTTTGGTGGCATTTGAAAGAACGTGTAAATCACAGAATATTCCACAAGACATTATATCTTTCCCTTGGGACTTTTGAGCTGTTTCCCCATGGCAGTAAGTTCCAGTTTTGAGCATTTTGAGCTGTAAGCAATGTTTTGGGATGTGAATCCTTCTTTCCAGCCCTTTTGGAAGGAAAATCCATGTCTAGATGGAAAGGCCAAAATAGAAGGAGGTTTGTGCACACCAAGAGGCAGCTTTGTGAGCACCTGTGGGACAGCCCCATCAGTGCTGCTGTTTCTCCTTGTATCTGCTGGCAGAGGATGTGCCAGGCACACTGGGATCATTTCAACTTGGTAGTTCAAGGCTCATGTTCATGCAAGGTGGGAGATGGCCAGAGCCTCTTCTTTATATACCCAGGACTTAAAACCCCCTCCTTGTTTAGAGATCTGTGCAGACCCTATGGGGATGATCACAGAATCATAGACTCATGGAATAGTTTTGATTGGAAGGGACCTTAAAGCTCATCCAGTTCCACCCCCTGCAACAGGCAGGGACACCTTCCACTAGACCAGGTTTGCTCCAAGCTCTGTCACACCTGGCCTTGGACACTTCTGGGGATGAGGCAGCCACAGTTTCTCTGGGCAAGCTGTGCCATGGCGTCCCCACCCTCACAGAGAAGAGTTTCTTATGAATACCCAATCTAACCCTGCCCTCTGCCAATGTGAAGCCATTCCCCCTTGTCCTGATTTGGTCCTTGCCTGTGGCCACTCTGGAAGACACAGGAGCTTCTCCTTCAGCCCTCACTTGCCCCCACCCATGTTCCTGGCATCAGCCCTGGCTGATGTTTGCTCCAGGATGACTCCCCAAAGAATTGCTGGGGCTGGCAAGTATCCCCGTCCCTCACAGCCCCTCCTGTGAAGGTGAAAGAGCCACAGTGTTGACAGTCACTACTGGAGGAGTTGTAACATAGCAGTGGCACTTCCAAAAACACCTAATTCAGAATATTAAAAAATTATCATCCCTGCAAAGTGATTCATTTCTCTGGAAAGCCCCTGCAGTTTCAGAATTGTTTCTTCATTATTAATTTATGGGAGACATTATAAGTGTTAATTTATGGGGGAGATTATAACTTATCACAAAGAAGAAGCAGCACAGCCATGGTTGTAATTTCCAATACTGCCTTTAATTAACACTGGTGATGGGCTGCCCAGCTGTGGCGCTGGCAGGAGCTGCCACGCAGTAAATCCCTGCTTGAAACACTCAAGTGACCACAGAAATTTGGGCTTTATTAATATGAATGAAATTGCTTTATGGTCATTTGAGTATGGAAACCAATTTAATTGTGCTCAACGCTTGTCTGGTTGGTGCCAGAGTGGTTGGACAAAGTCTTACCCTTGCCAAGTTTCCCATCATCAGAGGGTAAAGATGGAGGCTGGCCAAGATGTGGAGATGCACTAAGCCTGTTCTGAGTGCAGGGATCAAACAGGGACCTGTGGCTCCAGCTGCCTTCCTGAATGTCCCTGGGTGATGGGGGTCTATGGGGGGAGAGTCCTGCTCACAGCCTGGCCAGGGAAGAGCAGACCTATCACCTCTAAATCCTTCTGTGCTGGGCTGGGTGATGTGGGGCAATGCCAGGACAGAACAGGGCCTGGCTGCACTGGGGTAGCTGGAGGGTCACAACAGCAGCAAGGGTGGACAATCCTTAGAGGTCGCAAAGAGAGGGAGCTGTACTAATTAATGGCTCTGGGGCAAGGGACCTCCCCATGCTGCCTTGGGGTAGGGGGTGAGTGGGGCTGCCTGTCCCGTTGGTGCTGGGGCAGTATCCCACCTTGGAGATGCCCATTGTCATGGCTGGGACCAGGAGCTGGCTGCTATCCCCTTGGCCATGACACCAGAATGCACACCCTGGAAAACAGGAAGGAAGCAGGGGATGGAACATGACACACTCTGAGCTGTCTCCTGGAAGGTGCACCCTAAACCCTGTATCCAGCTGCAGAGCTGTTGTGGAACCAGTTGTGGGCCAGTGACACCCACACAGCTGACCTGCGCAGTCCCCCACCCAGATGCTTCTGGGAGAGGACATCCTGCTCCTTTACCTGCCTCCACACCTCACTCAGGGCCCCCAGTTGCAGGTGGTAGTCCAGAAAAGGCACAGCCACAGTCTGAACATCCCCAAGGCTCTGCAGACTTGACAGAATCACCCTGTGGTGGCCCAGGAACAGGCAGACCAAAAGGAGAGGGCTGATGAGGAGAATGCTGAGCTCAGACAGGATAGACTGATATGGGTCCTGGCTGCCAGAAAAGTTGCTGGGCTCTGGGATATGTCCTGGTTGTCAGAGGAGGATTCTGAGCAGAGCCAGGCCAACTCCAGGTCCTGGCTGCCCTGTCCTGCTGCCAGCTCTGCTACTCAGAGCAGCGGTCCCAGCTTCTACCAGAGCCAGCCCTGCTGCCGCCTTGTGTGCACTGGGCTCAAGCACACACTGAGTGTATGACACTGAGTGTGTGACGCTGAGTCACGCAGAGGGGACAGGGCAGACACAACAAACATGCCCGTGCAAAGCAACATGTTCGTGCTGTCCCCCTCAGCTGTACCTCCCAGCCGTGCAAGTGCCTGTGCACATGCACACGTTTGTCCTTGCCTGCACACTGGCTTGCCTTGGCCACTTGCACTGGACCAAGTCCCTGCTCACACGCACACCCAGAGCATGCGTGGGCAGAGACACAATTTCGCTGCTTTGTGTGCAGACACTGGCACGCTTATGTGAACACACACACACGGGGGCAGCCTGGATCCGAGTTTCCATCCCCGCGGCAGCAGCAGCCACTGGATGGCGGCAAGTCCCCAGCGCTGCCACCTGCGCCACCGGGCGAGGGAAGCAGGGCTGGCCGCTGCGGGGCAGAGCGACACTAGGTGTGGGAGCAGGGACTTGGGGAGCAGAAAAGGGGATGTGCTCCCCGGGACAGGCGTGTCCCCCGGGCGGCGGGGAGTCTCCTGGTGCCAGGGTGTCCTTATGGAACCTGGTGATATCTGAAGGTGAGGGATGGCTACTGGGCACAACAGGGGGCAGAGGCAAGAGCACAGCCCCGAGGCCAGGTCAGGCGGGAATGGCATAGGTCCTGCTGCACAGCACGGCAGTGCTGGATGCTGCACCAGGTGTAGGGGCACAGCACCCACCTGCCCAAAAGTGAGGGGTACAGGTACTGCAGAGTGAGGGATGGAATCACAGAATCATGATTTAGGTTGGCAAAGACCTATGAGGTCATCGAATTCAACCATTATCCTATCACTACCCTGATACTGTTTGGCTGACAAAGCCTCTTGAGCCTTTGATCCTAATTATTGTGGGTTTAATTAAAGCACACTGGCTGCCATCCTTGTGGTGGCCCCTTGTGCAAGCACCATGGGGAGAACAGCCCCAGGGAATTAATGTATTCCAGCAGATTCTGTAGCAAACAGCTTCTGATCCTAAAGACGCCCCTTGAACAGGAGGGTACCCTTGCACAGGAGTGAGCACAACACCCTGACCCAATCCCAACTGTTTCAGACCTTTCTGGCACTTCTGAACTTGGCGAGAGAAAATCAGGTCCCAGCCTTTTGGCTGCAAGAACCCAGAGGAACACGTAGCTCCTCTGGAAATGCTTCCAGCAAATACAGTTTGCTGCTGGTTTAGTTGCAGAGGAGGTAAAACCCAGAGGGCTTTGGATGAGAGGATGAGGGCCACAGACATCTTTGCACCTATTGAAACGTCCCAGAGATGGTTCTGGGGTAATGAGACACTCTCACAACTGAGAAGGATCATGAAAGCACACAAGGCCACTGGATCTGAGGACAGTGAAGACACGAAGGATCCAGGGCAGCATGGCACAGTTGTTTCCATGTTTTTGAGGTCAGGAAGCCAGCCCCAGGGAGACAGTAGGGAGGAAACCATGAAGGAAGGAGCTCTATGAGCCACTGGAACTTCTTGTTCCCATTTGGATTTCCAGTCGTGCTTGGTCTCAGGGAGGTGCTCTAGTGCTGTTCCTTTGGGGATATCTTAAGCCTCAGACAGGAATTAATGGGCTCTCATGAATGGAATGTGAATCTGAGGAGATTAGAGAAGGCTGGGGAGAATGTCACCTCTAACAGCTGGCATGGGAACCAGATACATGAGTGGCTGCAGGAAGGTGGTGAGTGGGAGAGCCAGCAGAGTGCAACCTGGCTGTAGCTCCGTGGGCTTCACAAATGCCCCAAAATGCTGAGAAGGTAAGTGGGACACTGGCGGGACTGGCACATTGATGGCAGTACATGGACAACAAATTCCAAGGCAAAGTAAGCCAGGTAGCAACAGGCTGTACCGAGAGGGGCCACTATTCAACCAGCTGGGAAGTGCTGAACAGAAAGCTGGGGCAGAGCAAAAGAATAAGCAGCATAAATAGCTTAGGAATGAGATAAAAGTTTGTTATAAGTTTAATGTAATTAGGGTAAATTAGCCATTGCATAATGGTGAGACATGCACTTATAATGAGGCCCTTTGGGCCTGTCTTATGTGTGTGGCCTTCATGAGTAAGAGCTGCTGGGGTCCCTCTTGTGGCATGGGTGGGTGCATGAATGGGAGAGCACCCACATCCTGACCGATTGGGCTTGTGTTCCCTAGCATGGCCTCTCTTGCTGTCTGGCAGCCAGGCTGAGTCTCCCTGGGGAGAGGAACAGTCTCAGCACGAAGCAAGAAGACAAGGCAGGATGCTTTCCTGTGAAAGCCTCATTATTCAAATTCAAGCTCCTCTTCAGAAAACAGAATGTCAAGAAACAGCACAGCTCCAGCATCAGTGCTCTCCCTGGAGAAATCTTAAAAGTGGGATCTTAAGCATCAGGTTTTTGTAACATGGGAAAGCCTTGGGTTGGTTATTCTCTCATGGAGTCCCCAGGCTGACTTCAAAGGAGCCTGTCCCCCCAGCACCCAGCTCATCACCCAGTGTGGGGTTTCATCTGAGGAACCAAATGCCAGGGGACAGAGGGGAGCCCCTTAGAAGTTGAGGGTGATGGGAGGCCTTTGGTGGGGTGGTTTTGGTGTCAGCAGCACGTGCTAAAGCTTGTGCTTACCCTTTTCCATATGGAACGCTGTGTAAAAGCCTCCCTCACTTCTGTACTGTCAGGCTGGTGTGCATATTACAAGGGTGCTTGGCCAAGGTGGTGCCCCCCGAGGAGGACACCATGAGAAGCTGGAAAGGTCTTTCCATACCCCAAAGAGCTTCTTTCCTTGGGCATTGTTTTGGGAGATGTGTGAGCTGCTGGTGCTCAGCAGGAGCAGAGAAGGACAATCCTCATGCCTGTAAGGACAGCCCTGTCCCTGCAAGGACTTCCTTGTCCTTGTAAGGACAGCCCTGATCTCAGTCCCTGTCTCTGTAAGGACATCCTGCCTGATCCCTGTTTTTCCCCTGGGGTAAAAATAGCCCTGCCTGCCTGTTGCAGCCTGGCTTGTACTTGACATCATGCAGGGCCTCAGTTTAAACAATGAGGGACCTCAGATCACAACCTGACACCGAATAAAGGACAAACCTTGGCTGAGCCGGGCTGTGCAGCTGTTGGCAGGATCCTGCCCTTGTGAGGCTGCTTAGGAGCGTGGGTGTCAGGGACAGCAGGGAACATGCTGGTTTCCACGGGAGGATGGAGTCCCCAGACGCAGACTGGTACTGGGACTGTGGCTGCTCCAGGATTTGGTCTGGATTCAGCACTGCTGGTAAGGGCCCCATCCCTATGTCTCTGCTCCCATGTTTCAGAGCTGCTGGGTTTTAAGCTCTAGCAGTGCCTGGCTGGGAAGTGAAGGTGATTTTTCTGCACTGTGTTCCTGTATGCTCCCGGCATTGCATCCTAAATTCCCTGAGGGTCCAGACAGGACCGATGGAGAAGGGCAGAATTCAGCTCTACAATCAGAAAGGGGTGTTGCTCAAATACACTGTCAAGCATCCTCAGGGCTCCTCAGGGGTGGAAATAACCTGCTTTTTCCTTCTCTAGTGTTTCCTCTCCATCAGCATCAAGCTTCATCAGTGTGCCAGCACCATGAGCATTGGCTGCTGCCATCTGGAATGCTCCTCTGGCCACGGGGAGGCCTGCTAAGGCTGAACTGGAGGGGACCTGCTGGCAGAGCACAGGGACAAAAGGTGACTGCAGACATCTTGCTGAGTGAGGGCTGCCCTTGGCCAATGTTTGTTCAGCACAGTCTGTTTTTCCCATTAATTGCTGGTGCATAATCAAGGTACATCCAGCATCAAGTGTATCCCACCAGAGAAACCTCAGGTGATGCTGATGAACCTGGCACATAACAGGTGAGGAGACCCAGCCTGATCCCTCTTGCCCGCAGTGATGCTGGTGCATGCTATGGGCATACCCTCACTCTCTGGGACTCCTTCTGGCTCTCCCTCATCCACTGGTGCTGAGGAGGGTGTCTAGGGCCATGCACAAGCATGGGGGAAGACTCCCAATCCCCTCTATTTCAGAGCAGTCCCTCGCTGCCAGCAGAGTGCCACCCAGGTGTTCCTCCTGCAGATCTGTGTGCCCCAGCTGTGCCCCACTCTGGGGACAGATGCCCCTCAAGGACAGGCTTAGGAGAAAGAAGATGTTCATACCAGGAGGGAGGCACCAGCTCATGGTGCCCATCTTACCCCTCAGCAAAGCCAGGACATGGCATCAGGTCCCAGCCCTGTGCCTCCACCCCATTCTCTGGCTGTCTCCAGCCATTCCTTACAGTGTAACTTTCAGGCTTTTAATTAAATCTCCATGAAACACCCATTTGAGATGCTTAATTTAAAGTGAGAGCTAATTAATTTTATGAGCCTCGGCCACATCTATTTCATTTCTGAGTTAATGCCTGGGCTGTGCTGGCAGAGGTGCAGAGAGCAAGGCAGCCACTGGCTCCTGGGACTGTCTAGACTGTCCTGGCTGGATGTGGGGCTGGTGGCCCTGTGTGAGGCTGGTAGCCCTGTGCACAGCTGGTACCCCACTTAACTTCCTTGCTAGGCTGGCGCTCACTCCTCCAGCCAAACTGGGTGGGAGGAAAACAGGGAGATGCTGAGTTGAACTGGTCTTGTGATGCTAGACCCACATCCAAGCACCACATCCCAGGGCCAGGCTCTGCTCCACAGCAGTGTCCCTGTTCTCAGAAACCAGCTCTGCATGATATTGCCTCACCATGTGTTTGCCCCACAGCTTGCAAGAACCTTTTCCCACACTTCAGAGCATATTTAGGGCCAAAGCTTTGCTTCCTAGTGCTGGCCTTCCCAAAACCTGCAGCACCACTGCAGAGACCCCCATGGCCATGGCAGTTTGGTGGAGCTTCTCTAGTAGCATCTGCCCAGCCTGGGGATGCTCAGAGCAGTCCGCCCAGCATTCCCATTCTGGGTTGTCTCTGATGCTCATCCTAGTGGAAAAAACAAGGTGGGAACTAGCCTCCACCTGTGAGCCACACCTGTGAGCCACGTGGCCGCTGTGGGACAGTGGTGGCCCATGGCACAGCCCCTTGCTGCTGCCTGCAGGGAGGCTGGAAGCCAGCACATGGGACCTGGAGAGCAAAGCTTCTGCCAGGGAGCAGCCCAGAGCTGAACTGGCTGGAGTGGGGAAGGGAGAGAATTCTCTTCTGGAGCTGACTCCTCTCCCTACAGCATGGAGGGGAGTTCTTTCTCTCCCTTGCTTCAGATCCACTGGTAAGGGGTTACAGGCAGTGCTGATGAAGGTCTGCAGGGGCTAGGGTCCAGCTGAGCTCCTTGGTACAGCAACCCCATCACTGTAGAGCCACATGTGCCAGTGCCTGCACCGCAGGGAGCCCAGATGGTTTGTTTTTGAGGGCCTGGCAGACCTGCAGTCTCCTGCTTTACTGCTGACTCCAAGGGCCTGGTATAAACTGTGATTGAAAACATGAATCATCTCGCTAATTAAACAGAGTTGCTCTGTGCCAGGAAATCTGTCTCTTTGTCAGGATCTTTGTTTTTAAAGGGGCATAAATCTCAGGCAAGGCTAAAGATTGGCTCCTGGACCCTTTATCACCAAGTGGCAGTGATTTATCCTGTGATTTACCCTGGCACCAGAGAAGGAATAGAACTAATAATAAATATTCATTTCTAAACCACAGTAAGTTGGGAAGTGTCTAAACAACCACCAGAGCAGCACTACTATTCTGCAAATAAAGCTTGCTTTGGCTCTGAGATCATCTTACTGTGGTCTGGCGGGGTGGGACCAGGACATTTTGGGCACTGGTGGCAGGCTCCATCAGTGAGGGTCATGTGCTCCCCCCACACCAGATAATGAGGATGAACCAGGAGGAAGCACAGTGGTCACAGAGAGACCTGTTTGTGCTTCAGGGCTTCACTGGTTCCTGCTGGGATCAGTTTGGGTGAAGGATGGGCTAACGTTCATATCCCTTCTAAAGCACCAGGCTCCGGGCATGGCCTGGTCTGAGGTGGGAAGGAGGTCCTCCGGATAGTACAGGCTTCAGGAGGGGGTGCAGGTGCCCCAAGTTCCCCTCCTGACCAGGTCTTTGTTCACTGTGGTCATGAGCCCTCTCTGCTGTGGCTATGAGCCCCTCTACCTTCTCCCTGAGGCAGGCTGAGACTTGTGCTCTTCCTATTGGGGTTGTGGTGGATCCACAGTGTTTGCAAAGAGCCTGGGCACTTGTATGTGACAGTAAATCCCTGAAAATGCCACTTGCAAATTTCTTTCCAGCGTTGGAACAGCTGGAGGACTGTGTCAGAATGTCAACATCACAATGGTAATGTCACCATGGCTGCAGCACCGTCCAGGTGCAGCTGCCATAGGTGGGCTTTTCCTGCCCAGTGGTGGGACCCCAACTCCTGCCATCCCCCAGCCCTAAGGCTGTGCCCAGATCACGACACAGGCTGTCCTTCCAGTTCCTGGGAGCAGCCTCATTCCTGATTGCTGTGCCATTTGCTTGTGCTGCCTTACTGGTATTTACAAAGGGTTCCCAGGGAGTTACCTCATAACCACAGACCCATGGGTCAACACTGACAGAGCCTGCATGAACAGGGGGACGAGGCACTGGCAAATAGCAGCAAATAGTGCAACATGTTTACCCAGGAAGATTCTCTGAGCTCTGTTAGCAGATCTGCACAGGGCACAAGAGAGAATGTGGAGCAGCTCAGAGCAGTGGGTGCTGCAGCTGGAGCCGAAGGTTCATGTTCCTGCAGTGAGAAGGAGGAAACCCCAGCCCTAATCCTCCTGCTCCTCAGCCTTCTCTCTCTTAAGAGTGGATTTACTTGCATTCACATCTTCACGGCAGCTCAGCCGAGCAGCCCTCAGCAGCACACTTGCAGTCATGTAGAATGGATGCAGCAATGCCAGCAGAAAGGACCATTATGGTGGTATGTGCCCCTGGGGTGCCAGAGAAAGCTGCTTACAGCCAGGGCTGTGGCACAGCTATTGCAGAACACATTCTCAGATCAACTTTTCCACTGCAGCTGTGGCCCAAGGGCCCCCATATGGGTTTTTAAAAGGTACCAAGTAGGGATATCCCTACTTCAGGACTGTGGAGTTCCAGCAGGATGCTGGTGGTTCATCCTCATGTGCTGCTGTGTTTGTGTCCATGGCTGCTTGAAGTCTGGAGTGACGAAACTCCTCTCAACTCTATAGGAGGCTCAGGGTTCCATGAATGAGCTGCAAAGGGTGCTGAGAAAGCTACTGTGTTCCCTACTACCTGCTTCTCCTGCAGCAAACCAGTTTGTGATTTCTTCCCCACAGCTCAGGATCCCAGCACAGCCCCAGTTACCTTCTGCTGGCTTCAGGACAAAAGCACTAGGAGGGAAGGATGGAGGGTTGTCATTGGCAAAATGCCATTGAATTGTCTGTTGGAACTTCCCTCTGCAGCCCAATACCACCAAGCTACTCCATTCCCACCAGTGTTTGCAGGGAAACACTCAACTCTTCCTCAGGATCTGGGGTGCATCTCCATCCCTATCCCAGGAGGAGGATGGGGAGCAACCCTCTCTTGTCACTGCCCTGGGGGTGACTGCGCACCTTGTGGATCATACTGGTGTCTTATTCATCAGCCAGCACTGGAATCAGTGGGAGAAGTTTGCACTCACACACACACACACGTGCGCACGCACATGCACACACAGACTAATTTGTGTTGTGACAAACCATGCCCAGTGCCCGGGACAAGCACGTGCCACTAGGCAGAGGGATGAGCAAGTCTGGCTGTGGAGCGTGGCTGCCCCAGGGCTCTGCAAACTAGCTCTGCCATTCCAAACATGCCGGGTTTGCTATGAGTGTCTTTATCCAGCAGCAGCAAACACTGATGGGATAATTAGAGCTAAAACATGGAGTGCAGCAGGAGAGGGATGCCCTGCGCTGCGGTGCCGGGAGCTGTGATGTGTTTGGAGTTATTCTTCTCACAGAATCAGGAAGGTCTCCTGCATATGTGCTGATATAAAAACCTACCAGCTCCCTGGGTGATTTTAAGTGAGTGACAGGAAGAAAACAACTTTATTGCCTTGAAAAACCACCAGCTCTCATCACTTCTGCCGCAGAGCAGATGGGCACTGCCAAGAGTGAGAACCAGCATGAAAACAGGCAGTGGCCAAAGGAACCAGGGAGGGAGCAGACAGTGGATCCATCACCACCAGTGCAGGGAGATGGGGGTCAATGAGTTCTGCCTGGGCTCCCTAAAAAGTACTTTCAATACTTTACTTATTCCCTTTCAGCTGAATTCCAACCAAACTTCAGTCCTCAAATTGCATTCCTGACGGATGTTTTCTCCTACTTTAAGCACGGGGTTTTCAAGGAGATGAGTTTCGAAACCCAGTTGTGTAGTGAAGAATAGTAGATGGGGGTATCCCTGACAGTACAAAATGTCTGGGGAAGGGTGGAAATGCTGCTGGAAAGGTTTTTTAGGCGAGCAAACACCCAGGATTGCTTTGCAAGTGTTTTCAAGGCATCTACCACTTATCCAGTGAATGCTCTGAGTCAGCTGTGATGGCCCTGAAGGGCTCTGTTCCTGCCCAGAATCCCCCAAACACGCTGGCGTATCTACTAGAGGGAGTTTTAACAAACACTTTTGGTGGTATTTTGACGGTATTAACAATTTCTGGCCAGAGCAGTCAGGCAACATGACCTACATTTTTTTTTTGGCCACTACTAACAAAACAGCCCAAGAGACAGCTTGGGTCACAGTCACCTGAGGGTCACTTGTGTCACTTTAACATGGGGTTGGGGTGAAAAGGGAGGTTTGGGACCCTGGGAGTGACAGCCCAGTGTTCCTGTGAGGGCTGTGGGACCATATGTGGCCAGGGACATGCCTGGAGATGATGCTGTGCATGGTCAGGGGTGAGTGCTGTGCATGGTGCAGGGGGGATGTGGCTTCAGAACCAGACAGGCTGAGCTCCCTGGTCTCAGGGCACTGACAGTACAGTCCTGCTCTGCGTTTTGGGGACCTCCACAGCCCCATACCTGCTTTCCTCCCTTCCCCACCATCCCATCCCATCCCTGCTCTGATTCTGTCAGTCTCTGGCTGTTTGAAGCTGTTTTTTAAGGGTAGGCTGTCAGGCTGGATGTGGTTTGAAGCAGAAGCTCCTGACATACCATTAGCACGTGGCAATGAGAGGGAATCTGCAGGAGTGGTGGGAGCTGTGGAGCAATGCTGTGGGGAGCAGCTTCGAGCTGGCAGCAGGCTGGGAGAAGTGAGGAGGGGGCTCCACATGAGTGCTCTAGCCCCTCCATCCCCTTGGCACTCCAGATGAACAGCCGGATGCTGGGGACTGTGGAGGAGCTACAGCATCTGGAAAACCCCAGCACTGTCCTCTCTGTTGGTGGGAGCCCTTGTCCCTGCCCTCATCTTTGCCCTGCGCCTGGTTGTACCCCCATGGGGTTTGGTGGGAGGTGGGGGCAGCTTTGCCATAAGATCAGCCCTGCTTGGAGGCAAAGCTCCTGCGCCTGCAGCACTGAGCATTTTGCTGCTGTATTTCTGTGCTGCCAGTGGGCACCATGGGTTCCCTGTAGCAAGAAGAGTGGCTTATGGTTCTGCTCATGCTCCTACCCACAAAACAGCATGGATCTGGGAAAAGTGGGTCAGCGAAGAGGTGAGATGTGCTGGTTTCTCTCTCCCTCAGCAGCCAAGGAGCCCAGCATCCTCCGGCAGCCAGAGCCAC
The DNA here is from genome assembly GCA_035221455.1 of Xenops minutus. NCBI lineage: Eukaryota > Metazoa > Chordata > Aves > Passeriformes > Furnariidae > Xenops > Xenops minutus. Next base: position 19,784,434 of record JAWWEE010000142.1, on the reverse strand, counting down.
TCGTGGCTCATCGTGGGGTGGGGGAGATGCAAAGAGAACTGCAAGTTTCAGATTAATTGCAAGTTCAATGACTGTGTACATGAATATTTAATTATCTACATCTGTCATGAATATGCATGATATGCAGATGCGAGAGGGAGGCAGCAGTAAGGCGGGTGTGGGCAGGAGCACAGAGGAGGGCTGGCAGTGGGAGGCAGAGCAGGCACCAGCAGTGCTGGCTCCTTGGGGACCCACTTGTCCTTGCACCCTGGTGAACAGGGACCCTAAACAGAAGGAGCGGTGAGACTGCAGGTGAGAGCCTGGGGCTGGCAGCATGTGTCACCTGTGGTGGTTCAACCCATATTGGTGAGACCTGCCAGCACACCCACAGCTGTGTTGTGCAAGATTGGCTGGGTCCTTTCAGCAGGGATAAGCGAGGACACATTGAGGACTTCCCTCTTATCCCAGAACATATTTCCCAGTACTCCCTCAAGGACAGGATCTCTCAAAGAGCTCCAGAGATGCCCTGGGTCACCAACAGCCAGTAGAGGCCCTGCGAGCCCAGCACCCCAACACCAGAACTCAAGGCATTGCTGGCAGATAGGAATAATCTTCTCATAGAAAGAAATTCTTCCCTGTGAGAGTGGTGAGACTGCCATGTGTTGCCCAGAACAGCTGTGGCTGCCCTTCTTGAACCTGCCGGTGTTCAAGGCCATGTTGAATGGGGCTACAGCAGGGACAGATGCCGAGTGTGGGCTGGCAGGGAGACACTGATCCAGAGTTACTGTGGGATTGTTACAGTGATTAGTGTTGCTGGGGATGGGCTGTCAGAGGCAGGTAGTGGGGTACTGTATATCTGTCAGCACAGCGCTTTTTATGACTTGTAATTACAGCATGAAATAGCTTATTTTCTTTTTTTATTTTGGCATTAGGAAAGGCCATTATGATGTGGGGACAAGGCTGATACTCTCCTCAATTTTCTCATAAGGAACATTATCAGTGGCCGCCAGTGACTCCTGGGGCACAAGGGTCATGTTGGGGCTGGAGAGAGCCCTCTGTCCACTGTCCCCCATGTCCCCCAAGTTCTCCCCACAGTCCCCAGGCACTTGGGTGGGCTGCAACACACCAGTGAGGGGGCCCTGTGCTGGCCAGGTCTGTGCCATGGGTGTTGCTGCTTTGCCTAAGCTTTCATGACAGCAGTTCAAGAGTAATGAAATAACCTGCCTCAGATTTTCTGGAAAGAATACTTTGGTTTCAAACAGCATTTCACATCAATATACATGCAATATACACTCTGGATTCCTCCCTAGGAACAAACAAATATCTCATCACAGACTCTGCCCTGGAAGAAGATCCCCAGCCCTGGCTTTGGTGTGAACGTGGTGGTGAAGAGACAGTCCCCTCCAGGTCTCTGCAGATGGGGATGTGCAGGGAGCAGCCAGCTCTGTCTCCCTGCCAGCCCTCCTGCTGTGGCAGGGGATGGGCAGGTGCTCTCCACCCGCCTTTGCCCATCACCCTGATGTCCTGCAACCTCTGATGTAGTTTTCCATCAGCCTTCTTCCCAGCTGGTGGAGCCCTGGCTGCCTCCTCTGGATCTTCATCACCTCCCTCTGGAGATGGCACACAGGTACCAGGTATTCAGGCTGAAGGATGCCCTCTGTCTAGCTCTCAGCACCCCCTCAGAAGCCTGAGGCAGTGGTTTTCTGACTGTTGCTGAACATTTAGAGATGTCAGAGATGACTCCATCATTCTTCCTTATCCATAACCACCAGCTCTGAGTCCGTCATCACACAGCTCTGGCTTGGGCTGTTTTTCTGTGGGTGAAGTCAGGGATGCCAGCCAGGGAAGCTGGGATAATATGATCCACACAGTTCATAGAATCACAGAATCTCCTGAACTGGAAGGGTCCCACAAGGATCATCGAGTCCAGCTACTGGTTCTGCACAGGACAGCCCCAAGAATTCCATGTGCCTGAGAGCCTTGTCCAAATTGCTTCAACTGGATTCACCTCCTCTAACCAATCTGCTGCAGACATCCATGGATGTCCCCAGCACCTGTGACAGCAAAGACCACCACAAAGAAGTCACTGATCTTCCCTGCTGTGACATCAGCATCCCCAGCCCCTGTCACCCCTGAGCCACCACACTGACCCTACCAGTTCCAACATCTGTTCCTGTTGGTGCACATCCTCTCTTTGATGCTTTCTTTCATTTTTCTGTAACTCATCTAATTTTTACATAGTTTCCTAAAATTGATCTTATATACATTGGATTTCTTTGTCTACATTCTCCCTCTGTAGTGTTAAACACAGCTATACCCTGGTCCCTGCTACAGTGCAGTTCCCCCACTGGCACATCCCAAGCCAGGTCCAGAGCAGCACCTTTTCTTGGGGCATTTAGAAAATTTTGTTCAAGGATCATCATTTGTGTCAAGAATGTCATCTCTGTACCTCTCTCCACCTGTCTGCCCTGAGATGACACAGTCAGATCTGTGCAGGGGAGCTGCAGTCCCTGCTGTCACCTTCCACTGGAAATTTGCAGTTTCTCTAATCCCAGACAACTTTCCCACATCAGCCCTATTATTATGGCAGGCTGGGATTTTCCCCCAAGGGCATCCTGGTTTCCTTGCTCATTTGTTGCCATGGCATGTCTCCCTGCAGGCTTTCCAGAGGCACACTGAGACCTGACTACATCCCCTCCACAGTACGCCCATGTGGACCAAGTGTCCTTCCTGCTCCCTCACAGCATCTCCAGTTTAAATCCCCCACCTCCAGGCCTTCACTGGTGGCAGCTCAGCTTTCCTGGCTCTCCGACCAAAAGATTCCCCAAAATCCTTCATCTTCATTCCTTCATCCTTCGCCCTTCATCCCTTCTCTTCAGCAATTCCCACTGACAGCTCCCCTGAGTGAGAGCATGAGAGTCTACACTGACTTTGAAGTCCTGGATGGTTTGTGATGGAAAAATCCCAGGATCTGAAGATTCCAGCTGTGTTTAGCTTTAGGTATTATGGTGCAGGGCTTATGGGCTTGGAAACTCATATCTGTGCCGAACAATCCAGAGGTCTCCGTTCTCCAAAGGGAATGAGTTACGTCCCATTGCCTGTTGAGGTGTAGTCATGATGATTCAGAAAAAGTCTCAGCTCCCCCAGCAGGGCTTGAGGCAGAGCTGCTTCCTCCAGCCTCCCCAGAAGGGCTCAGAGAAATAGCATTTAACAACCAGTGAGGGCTACAATGCCTTAAGGGATCACTGATTATCACTCTAAACCAGGTGATTCTGGAAGCTTGAGCCCAGATTTTCCACCTGTGAATAATCCAGGCAAGGTGAGTACCAAGGATGGTGTTTGTAGCATGAGCAGTGTTTGCATTTACACCACGGCTGCACCTTGGAGAGTCAGAGGTGACAGTCAGGGGACAGCTGGGGACATGGCAGCTGATGGTTTGTTTGTGATCTCCTCTGGCCCAGACTGGCCCTTCCCTCCAAGCTCTGAATCCAGCTGAACACACCATATACCTACAGGAGCCACTTCTGTGCCTTTCAGCTTCTCTCTCTCCAAAAAGTATTTGTTCTCGCTATTTCTCATCCAGCCAGAGGCCAGAAATATTGTGGAAGAGCCCTGTTTATGTGGAATTTCTGATTTAAAGGGCCTCACAAAGATTCTTCCCTCTGTTGGGCACTGAAGAGACCAAGACTGGGCAGTGGGTCCATTTTAGGGCTCCTCAGTCACACAAGTGACTGGTTATTCTCCCAGTCCTTGCCCATGGGAGAGGGTCATCCTGCCTCCCAGATGCAGCCTAGTTGCCCATGGCTAGTTGTCCCTGGCAGCTCTCAGGCCCCAGATCCCTCTGAAATTTGCTCTCTGTAGAGCTCAGTCACAGGAGATTCTTCAGAGCTACAAAATTAACCTGGCTGCCCTTTGTTATAAAGTTGGAAGTGGGCATCTGGCTGTTCCTGGGGAAATGTGCAGAGTCCTGCAGCGGGCAACAGCACTGACAATCCCTTAATCCTCCTCAGACAGGGATTTGTCATCCACAGGCACAGCGCCTGTCCCTCCTGGTGATGGAATGCACATGAAGAGCAAGGGGAGCTCACAGGAACTGATCACTCAGGACTGTCCCTGAGCTGGTGTGCTTGTGCTGGCAGCATCCTGGGATATACTGGTGCAAACACAGGGGCTCATCCCGGGACAGCTGAGGGGGCTCCAACCTCCCTGCACCAGCCCCATCCCAGCTTTTTACTCCTACTCGGGTCCTGTGGACATGGAGAGGTGATGTGCTAATGTGTTCCCAGGACTGAAGGAAACCTTCTCTACCTCTGTGCAAGCCTGAGTTTCACATCCAGGCCTTTCCTGAGGGGCAGAGAGGACGCTGCTTTCCCCTCTCCAGCCCCCGTTGGAAGGGATTAGCTTAAAAAATCAAAAGCACTTGCTTTAAGTGGGCATTTGATGTTCCCTCGGGCTGTCTGTATTTGAGTGTACAAAAGAGGAAACACGTGTGTGGCATTAGCCCCTCTCAGTCTGCCGTTCTGCTGAGAAGTGCATTCACTCCATGGGATTGGCTCCGGCCACATCCACTCCCAACTGAAGGAGTGATGTGAGGGTTGTGATGGAGCTCAGGACTCTCTGGCAGGCTGCTGCCATGACAGAGGGTCCCACAAATCCCACTGTGGTCCCTTCTGCTGTCCTCTAGCCTCTGTGCCCCCCAGTGCTGCTGGGGAAGGTGTCTGATGGATCATTATCAAAGGGACTCTTTGATTTGGTCTCCATTTCCCTGCTGCTTTTGCCAAGACGTAGGAGGCAGTGCTAGTGTCGAATGCATTTCTTGGATTCTTTTAAACATTTTATTCCCCTGTGCTATGCAGATTGCAGCAGTAATCCTCTGTTCTGAAAAATCATTTAATATTTCTGAACTCGCCATTCCCCAGATTTGGCCTCTGGCATCCTTATTCCTCCTGATGCCCTGTCATGCATGTCATTTCTGTAGAACAACAGTCTTTGAGAAGGAAATAAATTGCATCCTTAGAGTTCTTCAAATAACACGAGTTGCTCCATGAATAATGGGATTATATTTCCTCCATCAAGGTTTAAACACAAAATGCCAAGCCACGGACACAAAGGGGAAAAGGCATTTGCTCCCAGAGTGAGCACCTGGTTCTGGCAGCAGCTGCTCACAGGGTGAGCCCCAAAGGGCTCAGGAAGACCCAGAAAGCCCAGGGACGTGGCAAAGGCAGAGCCACAGCTGCCAGCAACACCATCCATCAGCTCTGTGCAGCTACATGAACCCCAAGCAGCATAAAGCCCAGAATGCTGCAAAGCTCCACCACTGAAGGATGCGGGGCCACCTTTCCCTTAGTCCTGTTGAAATGCCTGTGTGGCCTTGTGAGGATCCAATGCCAGGTGACACTGGAATTAGAACTTGCCTTTCTGCTTTGTCCAGTCAGATTTAACCTCAATTCTCTACGGTCTGGTCTGGGACAGAGCTGCACACCAATGATGCAGCAGCCGGGGCATGGAGAGTGGACAGGTAGATCAGTCGCTGTCAGTGATGATGCTCAAGGGGAAACCTCTGGCCTGATCCAAGGGCTTGGAGTTTGCTTCAGCGTTTGAGCTTCCCCATAGGGAAAGGAGGAAGGGCAGAATTTTGCAGCTTCTCTTGCTTTTGCAGCTTCTCTTCCTGCTTTTGCAGATCTGGGTTAATAAATAAATCAGTGCTGCTGATTTTCTAGCCCAGATCCTCTGGTGCCCTGGTTTGCTGCACATTTCCGTCAGCAAGAGCTAGAAGGCTGAGAGCAGTGTACCCATGGGGGACCATATTCCCTGTGTGCCCAGGGCAGCAGAGCCTTTGGACCAGAGAATTAACCAAGGATGTGCTTGGGACAGTGTGACATGGATTAATAGCATGGCAGCACTGGGATCATGTCTGGGGCCATGCTGTTCTCTGTGTCCCTGCCTTGGGTACTAGGGTGTCCATGGAGCCCTCCAGCATCTTGTGAATGTGCAACATCATTTCTGGTGCTCAAGCAACACTAAAAGGACAAACACAGGTCCTTCTGCCTCTGGAAGACTGGGGAGAAGGGAGATGTGGTCCCCACCAGCCCCTTGAAGGTGGTGGGTGCAGACCTACCTGCACTGGTACTGCAAAGACCCCACTTGCAGCATGGAGCCACCAGCCCCAAGGCACTCAGGGAGCTCACCAAGGGACCTGTGCCCCCTTGCCAGAGTGTGGGAAAACAGGGCTCCCACCAGCTCCAGCAGCTCCCATTCATGTGCCCAGAGCTGTGCTTCCAGCCCAGTGCCACCAATGTGCCAAAGACCAAATCCATGAGGCCTTTCCTGGTTGGTAGACCTTGTCCATGAGCCCGAGGGGATTGCACTTGGGGTACATTGCAAGGGGACACCTTGACTCTTCTTGACTCAGGGCTGCCCAAGTGCTCTGTGAGCTGGAGGGAAAGAGGCTTTTCTGGGGGAATTCCAGGCTGCTGGAATTCCAATTTCAAATACCAGTAGAAACAGAGAGGATGGATGGCATAGTGGGGAGCTGGAGGGGACTGGCTGGCTGGTGTGGGTGCAACTCTCTTCAGGAGGATCCAGCTGCTCCTGCCTTTGCTCCGGAGCTGGGATGCACGTGCCTGTGCATGGCAGGATGCTGAGGGGTTGGGAGAGGCTTAAAAGCTGATGGCAGGAGGGTGAACCTGTCAGAAGGACTCACCTCAGCCTGTGAAAGCACAGACACACCAGGCAGGATTGATGTACTGGGTGTTGGCTGCTGTGCTGACCATCTGCATCATCAGTTCCAGGCTGTATCCGTCGGCATTTTCCCATTGCCTGTGCCCACACTGTCACTCACCTCCCACTCTTCTCTCCTAATTGAAACCCCATAGGCAGAGGCCCCCTCAGCTGGAGGAGCACAAACTGCTGCTCAGGGACTGCAGGACTCCCTGGAAACCCATCCTCTGGAACATGGGAGCTGCATGTGGGGCAGAACTGCTCCCTGCTCCCAGCAATCATGCCTGGGAGGAAGAAGCAAGCAACCTATGTGACCTTAGCACAGGGAGAAAGGTTCTGCCAGGTCTGGGAAGGGGCTGACACATGAAAAGAGCATCTCTGGCCCCCAGTAGCACCACATTCTCTCACAAAGGCCTTTAAGACCTTTTATTCAGAGGTTAGAGCTGGGTGGCTCAGTCCACTGTGTTGTTGAGGGAGGCAGCCTGGGGGGTCCTTGGGAGGAGTGGGAGACATTGGTGCCACTGGTGCCATTGGTGCCCAGTGGTGTGGGCAGCTGAGGGGCTGAGGGCACAGACAGCTGCCCTGTGGCTGTGCTGTGCTCCTGGTACCAGCAGCATGAATGGTCTCTCTCTCCTGCTGCTCACTCAAAGCCAGTCACTGTCATCAGAGGCATCAGCACTGAGAAAATCAAGTTTTGGGAAACTGCTGGGGTGGGAAGGTTGAGTATGCTGGGGTGGGAAGGCTGGGGATGCTGTGCAGCACAGCTCTTGCTGCCAAGCTCAGCTGCCAATGTGCCTGTGGCACCATCCATCCAGCTTCAGTGAGCAATGAGACACTTCAATGCCAGGTGAAGGCAGGGATGGAGCAAAGAGGAAGCCCCACACTGGCCTCTTGTGGGTCAAAACACACCACAAATCCTCAGCAAACCTCTGCTACCCCTGAGCATCACAGCTGAGGACCTCAGTGCCCTATCACAGGGACATCCCATCACCTTTGTTTGGGAGCAAGGGGCAGGCATCTCTTGTGAGAGGCCACTAAGTACCTGTCAATACCAAAATTGTCTCTCCTCAGAAGCACACAGCATATTTTTTTTGCAGATCCCATGCCAGGACTGACTGGTGATGTGATAAGAAGAGGTTACAGATGCTCAGGACCAGCAGCCATGAACTGTCCAGGTAACTAAGTCCCTTCACAGCTGCTTCTCCCTACAGACAGGGGCAGGGGTGACCCTTTGCTCAGAAACTGCTGGAGCCTGGCCCAGCTCCAGCCCTTAGGCAGCTCCCAGCTCTGGGCTCCAGTCTGCAAATGGTCCAGCACAGGAGAGGGTGCTCACAGGGTCATCACAGTACTCACAGTCCCATCTCCTCCCTGTCCTTGGACCAAGCCAGTACAGAAAGAACCCAACTGAGAAATCAGAGAGCTGAAAAATAACTCACTTTTTTTTTTTTTTTTTGGGTTATTTCTCAGCTGGATTTGACCCTGCTCTGGTTCACAATGCTTTGCCTCTGCAATGGATCACAAAAGATTGGGGACAGAGGAAGAACAAACTCCTCAAACTGTCCCTGGGGCCATGGGAGGGCTGTCACAAGCTGTACTGGGAGAGACAGAGGCAGGGGCTGGAGGCCAGCACAGTCACCCCAGCTCTTTGGTACCCTGGGGTTTGTGCCCTATGGCATTTGAAGCTGTGGCTGCCCCATCCCTGGATGTGTCCAAGGCCAGGTTGGACTGGGCTTGGAACAACTTGGTCTAGTGGAAGGTGTTCCTGCCTGTGGCAGTGGGGTAGAATGAGATGGGCTTTAAAGTCCTTTCCAACCCAAACCATTCTGTGATTCTATGATTCTATGATCCTGTTTGTACCCTGGGGTATTATTTGTACCCTGGGGTGTTGTTGTCTGAGTTTCTTGACATCCAGTCTGGAAATGGGGGAAATTTAAGTGCCCACCGTCTCTTAACAGCGGCATTCTTCCCCTGAATACCTATGGCTGGTGCCAGTCACGAGTCATCCGCACATCATCTGAGTGACTCTGATGGTGTGCTCATCATCATCATCATCATCATCATCATGGCTAGGCTTTGCAAACGAAGATTTGGGAAGGGCTCTACCCAAGCTTGCTACAAGCACGTCGGTGGCTAAAAAGGCCAATGTGAGATAGGCAAGTTTGACTGCAAAAGGCACAGTGGAAAGTCTCCATCAGCACTAGTGGCGAGGCACGGTTCTTTCTGAGTTGCCTTTTTTTCCTCAAGACTGATTCTGCGTGTGTTCTCAAAGGAAGCAGCAGCGTTATGGATGGTGTGTCTCCATTTCTCCTGATTGGAGGCCAGAGTGGACCATTGATGGTCGTCAATATGGCCAAGGCTGAGAGATTGTTTCAGGAAGTCCTTGCATCTCTTCTTCGGGGCTCCTCTCTTGCAGCAGCCTGTGGAGAGTTCCCCACAGAGCACAATCTTAGGGAGGCAGTGATCCTCCATCCTGGAGACATGCCTTGCCCAGTGCAGCTGCGTTTTCAGCAGCATGGCCTCAATACTGGTGATCTCTGCCTGTTCAAAGACAGAAACATAATCAGACCAGTGGATGTTTAGGATTGTACAGAGGCAGCACTGATGGAAGCACTCGAGGAGTTGCAGGTGGTGGCGGTAGATGACCCAGGATTCAGAACCATATAGAAGAGTAAACAGTACAGTGGCTCTGTAGACACTAATCTTTGTACTTTTCTTCAGGTATTTATTGTGCCAGACTCTTTTATGAAGTTTTCCAAAAGCTCTGTATGCCTTTGCTAACCTGTTGTCTACCTCTTTGTCAATATTACTGTCTGAGGAAATGATGCTTCCCAGATAGCTGAACTGCTGTACTGACTTAAGCTTTGATTCGCCTATGGTGTTGTGGGGATGATGGAAGACTTCCTGAGGTGTAAGTTGATAGAGAACTTAATGGTGTGCTAAGCTAATTTATATTTTACAGGTTGAAATAATCCTTGTGAGGTTTAATTTTCCACAAGCTTTTGCAGCTCCAAAGACTTGGTCAGGGCTGGGGGAGGCACGAGGGAAAGAAGCAAACACTGCTCCCTCCCTCCTAGAGCCCAACCTGCCTGAACTGGCCCACTGAGTCCCTAGGGTGGCAAAACTACCCACCTCAAAAAGCGAAACAGAAACCAGCCATTTTTTTGCCTGAACAAAAATGACTGCTCAGTTGGGTATGGTGTGGCCAGGTTTGTCACCCAGACATGAGTTGTCTCCACCAGCCCTGACCAAGAGCTGCCAATCATCCTGCTCCAAGGGGGTGTCCAGCCTGGGGACCCTGGGAACCCCCTGCTCTGAGAGGATAGCCAGGCTTTGTAGTCAGGAACCCCCTACTCAGAGAGGATGGTCAGACTGAGGACCCAGGAAACTCCCTTCCCACTTACGGAGCTGTGGAATTTCTGACAAGTTCCAATGTTTTTATTTTTTCAGAGAACTCAATGAGTGGGTTAGGTGTGAAGAATCGATCTGCCTTGGAAGGGAGGTGTTACCAGGCTGATGATCTAAAAAGAGTCAGCAGTAACATAACCAGAAACCAGATGCTAGAATTAAACCCAAAACTTTTGTTTTTAACCCTAAGGACTGGCATTATGCTGCAAGGTGGCTGCTGTGCCATTGGTGACAAGGAATCAGCCCTCCTGTATCCTAATGGAGAGCTATCACTGCCAGGATCACAGCAGCACCAGTAAAGATGACTGGTTTTTAGACTCTCACCCCAGTTCATTAATACTGAGTTTTCTCCTAAACCAAGAGCATCTAATCTGAAGACAGGGACAGCATTTCCAGCAGGATCCCTGTGCACTGGGAGCTGTTCTCAAGGTTCCCTACCCTGGCCCTGGCTCACAGGATGAGTGTGTGGGATGGTCAGTCTGGCATGGCAGTTCTGGGTTTGGCAGCAGCTCTGCATTGCTCCATCTTGCTGTGCCAGGGACCAGTGTACAGGAACAGAAACCCAGCATTGGCAAGCAGCAGAGCCAAGGCCAGCGCTCCTGGTTTTCGCCTCTGGTGTGTGTTTATTTCCAAAGAACCTACACTGAAATAGAAAAACTGGGCAGAGGAGGAAATGTTTTAATTGCAATAAGTGTGCTCTGTTCTGATATTACTGGCACTGGCAGAGGCTTGACCTTCCATGCAGGCTGACCAGCAGACTCAGAGCCCTTCCTATTCCCTGAGTTCTCTTTGGTTTCTCGACTTTCCCCTGCTTTTCCCTGTGCCAGCCCATGGCAGCCCCTGTGCCTGGCCATGCCCACCCACGGGACCTGCACTCTATCTGAGCTGCACTGCATTTCAAGTTGGGTCTGCAAACTTCTGCAGCAAGGACTGATTCTGTGGGAAGAGCCTGAGCCCATTTTTCATTAATAGGCTGGAAATAAGGTGGCGTGCCAGCTGTGGGGACACTGTTCTCACTGACATGCTCCATAGAGAAGGTCACTGCCACTGAAGTGGCTGCTCCACACAAGGAGTGGGGCCAGTACCATCCCTGCCACTAGAATTCCCTCCTCTGCTTTCTTTCCCTGTATCTCACTAATCCCTGCCTGTTTTCACATGCTGTCAGCTTCCAGAAAGGATGACTTGGCTGTTGCTTTGTGTGTTATTTCCCAGGATCATGTGTGTATGTCCCACTGCTCTGCATTAGCAGCTGTTGCTCCCACCACCCCTTCCCATGGATCACACCTGTGCCTCAGTGCTGTGTCTGTCCTCGGGGCTGTGATCTGTGGGAGATGAAATCCAGGGCATTAGATCTCCCTTCTTCTCCAGGGGTTCTGTCGCAGAAGGGAGGTTCAGATGTCCCTTCTGCTTGCAGAAGCTCTTGGAAGACGTTGCTGAAGGAGCAGCTGTTCTTTAATGTGCTGCTGGAGCAGGCAAGAGGGTGTTTGCTGTTTTCTTCTCCAGGAGAGATCCAGAAGCTTGTGCCAGGCTTTCAGTATGCCTCCCTGGGGAGGAACCCTTCCCTCTCAGGTTCCTGTTCCTCCTGCATCCTTCCTTTTCAACAGCATCCCCACTCGGCGGGATCTCACTTTGGCTCCCAGTGCCATATGCCAGCCCAACTCTATGTTTGGTCATGGTGGCAGGAGCTCTCCTTGGGAACAAGTGGCTGAGTCTCTGATCCCTCCTCCTTGCAAACATTCATGTATTTTTCCCTCTCCTGGGGTGCTCTGCCTTCCTGCACTCCAGTAAGAGCTTCCAAGGGCTTGACACATTCGCAACCTGCTAATGAGGACCTTCTCCTTGCCCAGTTAAATATCAGAACTTTCTCCAATTAGCACCAGAGAGGTAACAGCCAGTCTGGCCTGAGCCATGAAGACAGCTTCCTCACTGCCCCGAGAAGGCAGGGGATGGGGGTGCTGGGGACCCCCTTTTTCTTCCTGCACACCCTGTCCCAAGCAATGGGTACAAATTCATTTTTACATCAGTTAAAACCCCACTTCCTCATGTTTTTTTTTTTAGCTTGTAGAGAAACAACAACAGAGCCAAGAAGGTATATAATTATGGCTCATGATGGCAAATTTTACATCCCCAAAGTGAAGTGTTTAATTCAATTAGATGTCATAAAGCTCTCGTTATCCCCTTTGGATATTAATAAACTCAAGTACTTACAATTCTTTGTATTTGCAGCTCTCGCCACCCCAAACTGCTGTTATTTATATGTTTCTAAGCTGTTTCTAAACAGAACAGATTTTTATTGCTTTCTGGCCATATGCCCAGAATGGGCAAAGTTTGGGCGGGGGGGTGGAAATTAAAAACCTTAAACTTCTCTTTCTGTTTTTCTTTCCTCTGCACCTTTCACTGAGGGGTGCATGAGTTGTGAAAAAAAAATGAGGAATTAATGCTAAGGGAGTTTAAGGGAGTTGTGTCCGTCACCATCAGAGACTCCTTGGAAATGCTGGAGCATCCTGTGGGAATTTGACAGGAGATGCTGCCCTTGCTCCATGTCTCCCTGCATCGTACTGCCTTTGTGAGCTCTTTCTGAAGATGGGTTTTCTTTGATTCCTTTGGAAGATGTGCTGGGGTGATAAAGGGGTGGTCAGGTGACAATGGGCTGGGTTCTGAGGTGATGATGGGGTGAGTGCTGGGGTGTTGGTGGAGACCAGAGCAGAGGATACTTATGGTGCTCATGTGGTGAAGACATTGGCTGGGGAGGCGTCAAACCTGCTGGAGTAGGGGACAGGGGGCAGGAGGAGCCTTTTTAGTGCTGGTGGTGGATGGCACAGATGGGACCAAAACTTCCATAAACCCAGTGCTTTCCCTATAGTAATGACAAAGGAGTTTTGGGGTGAAATCATCATCAGGATCAGGTGCCTCTGCAAGCAGTTGAGTGCAGAATAAGTGTCACAGCCTCTGTAACTCCACAATGGGACCCTGGCACTGCTGTGACCTGGAAAGGTTTTACCATTTTTTTAATCTAAAAATTTCTGAAGATTTTATTAACAACCTCCATGTCCTTGTATCAGACAAACATGGAATTTCTCTCTCCCTGTCTATAAAATCACAACATTTTTAATTATTCTGATGACACATAAACAAGTAGAATTCAAAGATTTATCACAGTGTGTATATGGTGCAATCTGAAGATTAAGCCACAATAAATGTCCTTTGGCTGGTGCTTCCTGGGAAGCATTTGCACAGCCAGTGCCTTGAACTGGCTTAACTAGGAATGCTGCAGTAATGGCCTTTTTCTCCCTCAGCCTCTAGTTTCTCAGCCCTGATTTCACACCCCATGCTGGAGGCAGTCAGTTACCCATGGGTCATTTAGCACTGAACATCCATGAGGTCAGTGTCACAGGTGTCACTGCCTCCACCACACGTCACAGGGATGTGGGGATGTCACCAAACATCTGCCTGCTCGTTAGCACTCAGTGGTGGAGGGCCACAAGCATCATCACCTGTAGCCCTACTGCAGTCCATGCTGCAGCATCAGCTCTGCTCTGGGCTCCTTCCTCCTGACATTGAGCTGAGGGGATGGTGGTACTCACAGCTCTGCTTCCCATCTGGGCATGGAAGAGTCAGGCATGGAAGGGATATGCATGTCTCGACAATTCTGTGCAATTGTTCTTGGACAAAGAAAAGAGCAGATTTGGAGGTTCCGCTTGGTTCCCACTGCCTACATGGCTTATGGGAACACTGGGATACAGCACTGGCACTGGGGACACCTGGCAGAGGCTCCAAGACCCTATTCCAGGGCCAAGTTCCCTTCTGGTGTAGCTGGGGTTGCCAAATGTCCCATGACCCCCAACACTGTGAGTGCCTCGGGAAGAGACAAGTCCTGCCCAGGAGTGCTGACAGCATGTGCAAATATGTCAATACATGTGGTGCCCATAAAGGTGTTGGATTTCTCCTAATCTTCATGTTTTCCAGTGATTAATGCACATGTCAGCTGTGGAGGTGCTTGTGCTCTGCTCCCTTAATTAGCAGGAGGGGAATTTTCTTAGCTAGTTAAACCCTGGCTGTAATGAGCAGCTTCGTGCTGGTGTTAACTGTTCTTCACTTTCCCTGTGAGGTGATGATAACTTCACCAAAGTCCTCCCAGCTTTCCCAGTGCTCTCTGATGACCCCTTCTGTTGCCCACCACCACTGGATGGTGGGGTCTGGGTTCTGGCTACAATTTGTTCATCTCTGCCAGTTTTCGCCACATCTCACTTCCCTGAAGACAAACTGGTCTGGCTGGAGGTGACATGCTGAGCCCACAGTTCAACCACACTCTCCATAGCCCAGGTCTGACTGTGAGATGATCTGTTCCTCACTCTTCCCCCTCTGAAATCCCAGAGGAAATTTTGCTCCTCTCAGCTTCCCAAGGCAGAGGTGATCACCACACACAGACAGTACAATTCAATGCTTGAGAGATCCTAAACCAGACCTGCCCACCCAGGTCCTGGCACAATGGGTTACAGGGACCCTCAGGTGGGTGTGTGAAGCTGGGCAGAGCTGCAGGACAGACAGACAGACAGAACCCAGCCCTGTGAGCTCGAGGGCTGAGGCGTGATGGCAAGGTTCAACAAACAGGATTGCCAAAGCATGTGTTTGTTCATGCTGTCTGTGGATGTTGGCTCAGCAGCCAGATCCCACAAGGATTTTACTCCCAGAGATCCAAAATGACTGTAGGGTGATCTCTGGAGTGACTCAGAGCATGCTGGGCCAAGCCCAGACAGCAATACCCAGTCGAGCTGCTGCTGTCACAGGATACAGTCCCTGAGGTCTAGTTGGCTTCTTGCTTTTACTTGTGGGAAATCAGAATAACTGGGGGGAACCTAGGCTGGGAACCAGCTGATGATGCCTCTAGAAGGCTCCCTGCCATTCCCTGTGACTCAGAACACCTGGTCCTGTCCAGTCCTCTGGTACACACACAGCAGGGTCCCCAGGTGCAGGAGGCTGCCCACAGGCTGGCACAGTCATTGCCCCTGCAACCCCTGAGGAAGGAGATGGTGCATCAAAACTGAAAAAGGGGAAATTTACATTAGATATACACAAGAAATTCTTCCCTCTGAAGGTGAGGAGGCCCTGGCACAGGTTGCCCAGAGCAGCTGTGGCTACCCCATTCCTGCAAGTGCTCAAAGCCAGGTTGGATGGGGCTTGGAACAGCCTGGTCTAATGGAAGGTGGCTCTGACTGAGGCAGAGGGTGGAATGAGATGGACTTTAAGGTCTTTTCCAATCCAAATCATTTCATGATTCTACGATTCTATTTCTCCAGAGGCATGGGGATGACAAGGGTTTTTGAAGACCACTTGCCTCACAGAGATTTTTGGAGCCTGGTTGTGCCTGGTCCCCAAAGCTACAACCCATGCTGACCATGCGTGACTCAGCATGGCCTCTGGCTTGGTCTGTGCTCCAGAGCCTAGTCAAATGGTGGCACATTTCCCAGGTCACTGTGGCCATGGGCAAGTGTCAGGGCCAATAACATGGGGAGGATCTGCCATGTGCCAGCACGGAGCCCCTGGGCAGGGACCACCCGCACAGACCCACAAACATATCTGGGTTCAGTGTCTGGCAGAGCAGGGCAGAGCAGGATACTGGAAATGTTTTATAACCAACGGCAGTGGAGGAGATGAGGAGCTGGACACACATTGCTTCAGACACTTTTCTGATGATGTTCTGGCTCCAGACTGTTTTAACTTTAGCTGAAAAATGTCAAGCTATTAGTCCATGGTGCAGAACAGAGCTGCCTGGGGCTGGGGGAGCCAGAGGGATGATGTGAAAGTTAGAGAATTATTTTGTATGCATGTTCTTTTTTCTTTTTTTAGTCTTTTCCAAAGTCCCCTGAGGCTTTTCAACTTTAAATCTGTGCTCTGGTGTGGCAGTTGCATTGACCAGCTCTGTCATGTCAATAACCCTTGTCACGCAGCATCCTGGAGGGCTCAGTGATGTTGGGGAATGCAGCAATTCATCCTGGTCTGGGCCTGCCTGGCACCCACTTCCAGGGATATCTTCTAAATAAAACTGATTTGGGTACCCAGGATGGCAGCAGTGGGGATGCTGAGGAGTGGGAAGAAGGTTCATTGTCAGAGCAAGTTGAGGATCCAGGGCAGGAACAGTGGTGTTCGCTGCAGGCTGAGATGCTTTGGCAGAGCTCAGTGACACTGTTGGACAAATTCAGCATCCATTAGCAGACAGGAACTGAGAGGAGCAGCAGGGCTGCTCCGGGGCCAGGGTTTGGACAAGCACATCTCAGATAGGCTCAGGCTGAGGGAAGTAAAAACAGGACCACAGAGAGGCTCAGCATGGCTGCTGGGGGGCAGAGGCTGCTCTTCCCTGACCTGCTTGAAACACCAATTCTTCCCTGACTTGATGGAACCCCTCTGCGTTTCAGTGGCTGTTGTGGAATGATGGTCCCAGCAGCAAGACCTGGCTGGGCTCTCCCAGGCTTTCCAGGTTCCCTCAGCTGAAAGTGCTGGTGGACCCCCAATAATCCCAAAGTGACTGATAAAAGGCCAGTGGATCAGACCCTCCTCCCCATTCCTATGCAGGGAGACCTTGGGGTGCCCATCCCTGAGCCCCTCAACAGGGCCCATGGCAGAGCCCTGTGACCTGGTGGTGAGTGCCTAAAAATGGCACCTCCATCCTCTCCCATGTATACACTTCCTCTAACGCTGGTACAGACCCTCCCCTCTCTGACGGTCCACATTACATGTGCCCATTCTTGATTCGTCTCTTCCCTGTTCCTGGGCATGGAGGCTCTGCCTGACTTGGGATGAGTTATCCCAGATGTGTGGCAGGTGAGACAGACCACAGGGGCTGGTGGGTCAGGGACTCACCCAGCATCCCCTGGCATGGTCAGCAGCACCCCACATGTCCTAGGGTGAAGCCCACTGTGCACCCACCATGTCCCCACTACCACGCCCACATCAAAACAGGAGAGGCTCCAAAGTTCTGCTCCATCTGAGGATAAAAGCGCCTCGCAATCAGCTACATGCTTCCCAACAATTAGCTGCTGATCCAGCTCATGTCTTCATGAATTTTCATCATGAAAAATACAATGCCTAAGTGCTGGGGCAGCAGCATGAGGCCATAAGAGCAAGCACCAGCCCTGCCACCCACATGGCTGGCAAAGGGCGCTGTTCGGGCTGCTGTCTGGAAGAGTTTGTTATGCCACCATCTTCCCATGGATTTTCCTCACAGATGTGGGCTGCAGGCCCCCACCGAGAGGCTGTTCCCATTTTATGGAAGCAGCACATCAGTGGCCACCACATTCTACTGCTTCCCAGCACAAACTCACAGATCTCCTCCTTCATCATGCACATCCCCATATGAGTCACCTCGGGGACCTTTCCTGTCTGTGACACCCTCTGCCAGCAATCCAGTGATGTCAGCCAGCAAAATCAATGTCACTGGAAAGGAACAGCCTGAGTTCTCCTCCAGCAGCTCCCCACCTGCCATCAGTCACCCAGAGGAGAGCATGTTGTGACCAAAGAAGCACAGCTGCCTACTGCTGGCTAGCTCAGGGAATGTTTAGCTGGGACATTGGGAAAATTTCTTCCGCAAAAGGGTTGTCCAGCCCTACCACAGGCTGCCCAGGGCAGTGGTGGATTCACTGTTCCTGGAAGGATTTAAAATATGTATAGATGTGGCACCTGGGGACATGGGTTAGTGGCAGCCTTGATAGTGCTGGAGGCATAGTTGGACTCTGTAGTCTCAGAGGGCTTTTCCAACTGAAATATTCTAGGATTCTATCCCACAATCCTATCACTTCTATGATATTTCCCTTTCACACCCAATTACCTGTGATTCTTCCTCACCTTTCAGCTCTCTTGGCCAAGTCATAATTTTCAGGGCTTACGGAACTCAGCAGCTGGAGAAATCCCGAGGCCAGGTTAAGACATCCTGCCTGTCATTCCCTGACTGAGACATGAGCTGTAAATTGTAACAGACCTGCTCATCACAGCACCTGGTGCTGTCACTTGGGCTCAGAATTTCCTGGAGAGCAGAACACATCAGATGTGGGAGAGAAACACCAACCCAACAATAAGGTTGTGAGGGAAAGGATCCATGTGACCCCAAGCTGTGTGACAGAGCATCAGTGCTGTGAGAAGACAGTGCAGGGAGGGACCAGGATCCACAGGAGCAGAGGGATGTGTTAGTCTCAGCACAGCGAGCAGTGAGACAGGTGCTGAGAGTGCCCTGAAAAGCCACCCTCCAAGCAGGAGGCACCTGTGGCACCTTTGCACCCATGTTTGAGAGAGGGAAGTCTCTCTGAATCAGTTTTGAACTGGTTCAATAAGAGGATCAGAGCTGAGGAAGCATGTCTGGGCACATGATGCATTTGATTGATTCAGGCAGTGATTCTGACTACAGGCTGTCAGCAAAAGAGCTTTGATTTGCAGAAATTCCTTCATTATTCTCAATTATTCAGAGCACATCTTGCTGCCTCAGCAGTGCTGCAGGTGGTCTGTGCAGCACTGGCTGTGACAGTGGCCCCTGTGCCATCATGCGGTCTCAGGTCACCTCCTGACACAGTCCCTGCACCAAGATTTCTGATCAAGACTCCAGTGCAGTGAAGGGCAGAGCAGCAGTATCCCAATCCTGCCCACAGAGCTTTCTTTAGGGATTTCTCACACCAGAGAAATATGACCAAGAGTGTGTGTGGTGGTTTGAGCCTGGATAAATACCTAGTGTTCAGCAAAACTGCTCCAAGGTCCTTCTTCCCCCCACTTTTCGCCTTCCAGAGGGAAGAGAAAAAAAACCAGCCAGGAATTTAATGCTAGAGATAACAACCAAAAGAGGAGCTTAGATTAATACCACAGGCAAAGCAGAACTTAGAATAATGTTTATATTTATTACTACCAAAATAAAAACTAAAAATAAGAAATAAAAACAGATTAGAAACACCTTTCCACCACCACCACATCTTGGTCTGTCCATGCCCCCTCCTTCCCCCAATGGTGTGGGGGACAGGGAATGGAAGGTTTGCAGTCAGTTGCTGTTGTGTCAGCCATTCGCAGATGTAAGTCCAAGACTTAAGCAGCAGTTCTTCCAAATGTGCTGTCTCAGGGGTCTTTCCTGTGGGCTGCAAAGGGGACAG
>JAWWEE010000142.1:19746608-19758537 GCA_035221455.1 Xenops minutus | reverse complement strand
ACACCAATAATTTTAGTGCACGTATTCTTAGAAAAAGTCTAATTGTGTGTGGGCTTTGCAATAAACGGAGCTTTGCTATTAACTCAGATTGAGTCATCTCTCTGCTCCACAAGCCCGCCTCCATTACAGTGAGGAGTGGCAACATTCCTGCTTATCCACAGGCAGAGGAGCCGCCCTTGGGGATCTGTGGTAGGTGGTCTGTTCTCATAGTCCCCCTTTTCAAGCAGCTGAGCTGATTGCTCTGAGCTGATGAGCACACGGGTTCCTGTTGTTCACGGATGGTCTTGCTCCCTTTTCCTGCCCATGCTGGGTCTCCTCAGGGAATCTTACAGCTGCCTTCCAACATTTTGAGGAGTTGGGGATTTTGGCCAAAGGATTTTAACTGCTCAAGGCAAGTCATCCAAACAGGACCACAGCTCCTGCCTGCGCACTTCCAGAAGTGTGAGGAAACCATACATGGCCACATGTGCTATGACTAGAACAGAGGCTATAGAGCATCCTTTGCCCAGAGGGGAGCAGGAGAAGGAGAAGGATGCTGTGGAGAGCAGGGGAACAAACTCTGATGGAGCCACAGGCACTGGAGTTAACTCCTGCACTGGGATGTGTGGTTTGCTCTCAATCCCCTGGATTCATTCCCAGAGGTTAGTGTGCCCTTTCAGGAGGCCACATCAGGCACCCACTCAGCTGGAGACAAAGTGCAGCCACCATTGTTCATTGTGTGGGGCTGCTCAAGGCCCTCTGAGCCCCACATTCCCCAAGCACACCCAGAGTGGGGTGTTGGGAGCGGAGGGGAGGCACAGGACTCACCACAGAGGCACCAGACCATGCTGGGAATCAGAGCTGCTGGGTTGGCTGTGGCCAACCATGAGGGTGGTTTCCAGGAGTGAAACTCCTGTGGGCTGCAGGCTGAGGCCAGTTTCAAGGCTGGGAGGTGCTGGAGCTCAGCCTGGCTTGCCCCACACGGAGCCAGGTTGTGATCCCACCTTGGCTCCCCTCAAACCCCCTTTGGTCTGGGATACGTGGGATGTCCAACTCCCTCACAGGGTGCAGAAAAAAGAGATGAACCAGTGCTTAAAAGGCAGCCCAGAACTCCCTGGATTCAGCAGGTGATTCAATGGGTGTGAGGAAGACCCTTTCTTGCTCCTGTGCTTGGACAGATTGTGCTGCCAAACCCAGACAGACCAGCCAAAGCCATGCACTGGGACTCCAGGAAAGCCAACAGCATCCTCTTGGGTATACCAAGCAGGTGGTATTTGCCAGCATAATGATAAGGCCCTGTGTAGTTCTGACATAAAATGACCTGCCCAGGCTGTCTGGGCTCTGCTTCCATTGGTACCAGCTGTGAGCAATGCACGGGGGACACAAAACAGTGCCTGCCATGAGCACCAGCTGAGGGCCACCTGCCATATACATGTGAGCTCCTCAAAGCCCTGACAGTTCCTGAGGCCTCATTGTTCCCATCTGAGCTGGAGAGCTAGCTTCTCCTCTGCCTCTGCTGTGCAGGGCAGCAGGACAGGCTCTTTATGGCAACCATAGTGTCCAAACGGAGCTGTGAAGGGCAGCCATTGCCAAAAGGATCTGCTCCCTGTGTTCTGGGCAGTGCCAGCCCCATGGCACCCTTCTCCCCCTAAAACCAGGGAGCATGGCCTACACACCCTGGTGGCACAACCACAGCCCCAGGGCAGGGAGCTTTGGCTGAAGGGCCGGTTCCAGGGATGGGAAACAGAAGCATAGCTGAAGACGATGTCACCACAGGGTCACAGGGGCAGAGCTTTGGCCAAGTGCTGTCACTTGGTCACTTACACACTGCATCCGGCCAATGAACAGTGAAATGCCATGGAAAGGCACCAGCTGGGGATAGGAAAACTGTCACAGTGATGCATGGAGACTCATCACATCACATACCTGGAAAAGACAGAGTAAAGTCCCTGCACCCACATTGCTACAACTGGACAAAAGAGAGCAAAATTATCTATAAAGGGTTATTCTCTTAAGAGCTGGACTCAATGATCCTTGTGGATTCCTTCCAACTCTGAATGCTCTGTGACTCTAGCCATGTTTATCCCAAATTCCCCTTGTCTGCTTCTGCCTTCCCACAGAAGTGCTGTTGACAACACAGCAGAATTTAGGGTTGCCTTGCAGATTTCCTTTTAAAATCCTAATTTGAGCCTTGTACTCATCTGACCTACTCAGCACCACATGATCTGTGTAGCAAGTCATACAGATACTGAGTAATTACAGCCTAGTGCTAATAAATAAGCAACAAACTCATAATTATCTGCAGAAGTTTTGATGAATGATTTTTTGGAAAACCCACCATGAATCTCACTAAATTTGGAAGGAATCAAATCTGTCTGTGGCCACGGGAATGAGTAAGTGGGAAGGACAATCCCTGGCCCCTCACAACTCCTGGCAGCAGTGTGGGGCTATCCTTGATGTCCTGGCTGGTGGGGAATGGGGATGGTGGTGGTGTTGTTCCGTGCCCCATGAGGCCTCTGGAAAGTTCCAGTTCTTGGAAAAGCAGGGACAACCAGGGGCTGGGCTGGCTTTGGATGGTCTTGCATGGGTGATTCTGGTGGCAGCCAGAATCCTGGCAGCCAGCCTGTCCTACCCAGCTGGAGCAGGCTTGGTGTGCACCACGGCCCTCAGTTCCATGGTGAGGGGCTGGCAGGCAGCTGCCCTGCTGTGCTGCACCTCTGCCCTCGCCCTGGCTGGTTCCCAGCCTGGCTCCCGCTGTAGGGCAGAACCAGGAGAGCTGCCTCTCGCCCAAAAAAGGGCTTGGCATCACCAGATCCCAGCCAGAGATAACAGAAGCACCAGGTGAGAACTCAGCCGGGGCTGATCTTGGGGCAGGCAGCACCCAGGGCTGAACAGCGTTGCTCTGTGGGTATCAATGTGCATCCCCACTGCCTTTGGGGAGGTTTCTGCTGGTGCAGATTCTACCAATGACATGGAGGAAGGTGAGGCCACCTTCAGCCAGGCCTTCTCTGTCATGTGTAGATATCTTGCAAATACCCACCAAGCAGGAAGAGACTTGAGGGTTCCTCTGCTCCATCCCTGCTGTCCTCAGCACTGGGCTGGAGTCCCTGCTCCAACAAAGTCCCACCAAGATGACCCTTGGGCTCTGACCCTCCCCAGCCCTGTATCTTGCCCTGCACATGGGGATGGGGATGAAGGCTGAGGATGAAGCATACATCAGCTCAGCTCCATCACATTGCTGTCCCTTTGTTTTTTCCATCCTATGGTTTATGTCTGGGCTCAGCACACACCTGGTCCCTCAGGAACCCTCTGGATTGTGCTGCTGCTCCCATCAGGACAGGCAAGACCTGGGAGCATGTGGCACTGTGTGACAATGTCCTGCAAAGGCTACAGACAGCCCTGGAGCTCCCCTGCCCACTGCAGCCCCCTCCCCAGCAGCATCTTGGGGGTCCAAGGGGGTCCCATGCTCCTGCCTCCCTGCAGAATGCCTGGGGAGGTGCTGAGCTCTGTCTGACCCACTGAGCACCAACCCCTTCCAACAGCAATGTCCCACCTGGGAAAGCAGCATCCCATGTGGTGAGCCAGCTCTCCCTCCCTTCTGGGCTGGTGGAAATACTTTTTCAAACCTATAAACCTTTGTGAGTGGATATAAACTTGCAAAAAGCGGCCCAGTGCACTGCAACACTTGTGAGGACTGATCCAGCTACTCCCAGGGAGGCTGCCTGCTGGAGGGGATGCCAGGCAGCACTGTTCTGCCCAGTATGAAAATAAATTGAAATAGATTTTTCCCTCACTCTGTTGAGCCATGTGCTCCCCAAACACAACTCTCAGCTGGCTGATGGGTGTTTCAGAGGTCTTCTGCACTGACAGAGTCAAACACCTGAAGAAGGGCTCTCCAAAAGTCCTTGAAGCCCTGAATTGTGGTGGTTTACCCTTGACAGTGAGGCAGAAGCCATTAGGATGGATGTGCCTGTGAAGGAACACATTTCTCAGCTCCCTGAGAACTGAAATTACAATAATGAGCTGTGTGAGAGCGAGACCAATTTTTCCAACAGCAACAAAGCAGCTCCACAAACCTTGGAATGCAACCGGTGAGAATAGGAATGCTACTTTCATCAGATAAGCATCAAATCTCCTTAAAACTTTATACTCACGTTCTCTTTGTGTTCATTTGTGAGCTGCTGGGAACACAAGAAACTTTCCTGACTTTAAGTCAAAAGTGAGATATGAAAATCCTTCCAATGCTCTAGGAATTGGAGCTTTAAAAATAAAAAAATTAGTGTCAGACAGCTCCCTGCTCTGCAGGAATTCAGCACTGACTGTAGACAGAGATCCTAGGACAGCTGCACAGTGGGCTGGTCTAGCAGGAGCCTCTTAGGAAAATAGGAAGATAAACCACCTCCATAGCAACTCTTTGGAGCTCTTAGATGTGAAGTTTTTACCTTTTATCTCCATCCAAGTTAAAAATATTTTTGTTTTGCCATGTCAGCTGAATGGACAATCCTGAGGGCATGGAGGCAGCTGGGATGGCAGGGCTGCTCACCACGTGGATCAGCTCAGTTTTGGGTCCCATCTCACAGGGAACGGAGTGTGAGCTGGTGGGCAGGTGTTCAGATCTGATGGTAGAGATCCCACCACATCCCACAGTGAGTGGTTTGAGTAGTTAATCATCCTCTTAAAGAGCTGAGTGCACCGTGTTTCCCCTCTGAATTGTTGGGTGAGACTCCCAGTTCTGCTCTCCTGCCAGACCTGTGTTCAGTTAAAGAAGCTTTTCCCATTCAGCCTCAGATCACCATGCAGGTATTCATGGGCTGGACTGGGGTCACCACAAGCCTCTGTTATGGGGAGCAGTTGAGATTTTGGAGTCTCCTGACAGCTTTTCAGCTTCTCTGCATAGTTTTGGCTCTCACGTCGGGAGCCCCTCTGCTTCACTAACCCCAGCAGCAGCCCCAGGACCAGAGCACGGTCCCAGCACTGCCTCCCAGTTCCTCTCCCCATGCCCAGGGTGGTAGCAGCCCTTTGAGCTGGGCATGAGCCAAGGGATCCTGTTCAGCAAGTAAAACACAAACTCAGCAAGGGTATCCATGTGTCCTCTGAGGTTTCTGAAAAACTGGATGCTAAATCTTATTCCTAAGGTGCCTGGAACAAGCATTTCTTATGGCATGTGATCCAGAGGATGTGCACATCCTGACAGCATCCTAACAGCCCAGGAGGGGTTTCAGCAGCACAGGTATCCTTCATGCCTTCTGTCCCCCTGGTATCCTCTTCCTTCTCCTCCTCTGTGACCCCCACCTCTGGTCCTAACAGCCCGACTACAAATGCCACCAGAGAAACCATGAGTGTGGAAGTTGCACTGCACCTGGCAATGGAGTGAAAAGCCAAAACTCAGTAATAAAGGATGAATGATCAAAGCTACAGGAGAAATACTGTGAGACCAGGCATGGAACAGCAGTAAAGGAAGGAAGAAATGGAAGGGAAACAAGGTCCAGCTTCAGTGAAAGGAGGAGAGACTGGGGAAGAGCCCCGTTTGGTTCACTCTGCCAAGGGAGTCCTGCTCTGTCCTGGCATTGAGGTTGGAGATAAGGGGGTTTTCTCACCACCAGCTGAGGTGCAGCATTACTCAAGGGGATGCTTCTCCCTAGGAGACAGATCCCAGGGAGCCTGGAAGGAAACCTGGACTCAGCCAGAGCTGGTTTGAATCCCCCCTCAATATCGCACTGACTGTGCATCTGAGAATGTTACTGACCAGGCTTGGATTAACAATTAAAAGAAAATGTGGACAAAATCCATTTTATAAGCATGATATTGCTCATCAATTATTTCACTTCTCTTTATCAACTTACTCATTGTCTTAGATCATGTGATTTAAATATGACTCCTCTAGACTTTCCTGGCAGAGCCTTTGTCCCACCATCTGAAGAGTCTCCGGCACTGCGAGATGCCAGGAAAAGTGGCCACTGGTGATCAGTGAGTTTCTGAGCTCCACCAGACTCTTGTGCTTAATTGACTCATACTCACTATTTAAAAATGAGCTTCTGAAAAGTCCACTTCCTGCAGGGCAGAGTGGTGGGTGCCTGTCAGCACTGCAGTTTTCTGCCGCAGAGAGCAAGGGAAGGGGCCAGGACAGTCGGTGTATGTGCACACCTGTACATGGTGTACACATCCTCTTCCTCCTCTGGACTTTAATTTTCTATTAAGCCTGAGCATCACTGTAATTTGGAGCCAGCTCATGCTGCTCTGCTCCAGAGCCCTATGCTGTGTCGAGGGAGGAGCAGAGCAGCAGGCAGTGCATCCCGTTGGACCTGCTGTGCCAGGTGCCTGTTCCACAGGGATTTTCTCTCCTGACGCTGGGGAGTCAGGCAGCTGGCTGGGAAGGGGGGCAGGAAGGGGCTAAAGTTCACGGGGGCTTCACTCTCAACTAGTATGGGGACTTGAAGAGCAGCAACCTGTAATGAGGTGGCAACAATAATCACAGGGGGGGTCTTGTCCCTGCAGGCTCAGCCACATCCATCATTGTCCTTGTCACCTCATGCTGTAGCCTTCCCTGCTGTGCTCCCAGCTCTTTCAGCATCACTGCCTCTCCCAGCCACCTCTTGCTGAACAGCAGCAGATCACATTATTTTCGAGATGAGCTTCTCTAGGTCTGATTTGCATTTTCTTATATTCTGACATGGCCTGCTCCAGTCTCATCCAACTGGCTTGCCACAGCGGGGCTGCATTGCCAGGTCCACATTCAGAGCTGCCTAAAAGCTGTTGGCCTCTCTCCCTGCTGGAGAGGGACCAACTCTCATCCCAGGACTCTGTCCAGCTCTCTCCCCAGGTTTCAGCCACGAGACTGATGTAGTGCCTGTTCCTAAGGTTGGCTGCCTCCCAGGAGGCCTGCCTGCTCTCACTGCCTAGATAAATATCTGGGCTTCACGATTCCCACTGCCCAGATAAACATCTGGGCTTCTCCTGCTGCAGTCTCACTCGTCCCCACACCTGTGCCTTGGTGGTGGCTCTGCCTGCACCACCTCCAGGGAGAAACTACGGGCAGCCAACCCACGCCAATCCATAGTGACGTCCGAGTCCACACAGCCTCTCATTTCACAACCTAATTTAGTAAATTACCTCAACGTGCCTTTTGCTCTCTCCTATGCCTCAATAACAAAGGCAGTGCTTTTTAGGAATACAGGTTATTTTCTGCAGGTGGGCAGAGGGCTCAGGACAGCCCCATGTGACCCACACACAGGTAAGGGCATCTGCTCAGAAAAAACAGGGATCCTGCCCTGGCAAATCTCAGCCCTGTCACCCCAATTCCCTGCCCAGCATTGCTTCAGCCCAGAGGTGCTACTGTGACCCCAGCAGAGGATCTGCTGTCATTTGTCTCTCCTTAAATTCCCTCAAGCTCAGCACTCATTTTTCTCTCTCACCTTCTAGCTGAGGTGTGAATGGGGAGGAGGAACCACTTGCTGGGTGCTGCTGGCCAGGATCTGAGGGTATATATAAGCTAGGGCAGCAAGTCTTTGCTTTTTGGAAAGCCTTTAATGTCCTTGGAGTGCAGATGATGGCTGTTGAGAAAATTTTGAGTGCTCTGGAGTGAGCATATTGCTTTTTTTCTGGTTACAAACCTGACCTAGGTCTTGTTAAGTGCATGTTTAATTTGTTTAATTGCTAAGGTAGCCTAATGCTGGGGTGAAAAAGCTGTAGCAGTGAAATACCTGTTACCTGTTGATGTGTGAGGCTCAAAAAGAGTGGTAGATTCCTGTTAACATGGAAGGGCTGCTCCAAGTGCGTGTGAGCCATGAGCTGGGAAGGGGGGATGCTCCCTGCACCATGGTGAGTCAGGGCAGGCCTGATGATGCCAGGGGCAGACTGGGCTTGGAGGAGGCTGGTTTGGCTGCTGAGAGCTGGTTTCTCTTTTACACAGTACAGAGGTTACCTGCAGCATCCCTGAAGCCAACACAGCTCCTGTGGAAGCTCCATGACTACAGCGTGAGCCACCCTTGGCTGGGAGCTGGGGGATGCAGCTGTGGTGTAACCTCTCTTTCCCTTTGTGCTAGCGCAGGGATGTGTCCAAGGGAACATTCTCATATGCAGCTTTGGATGTGTGTTTTCAGAAACCTCTGTGCCTTGAGAGCTAGTGCTCCCCTTGGATGCTCCATACAGCAGTTCCAGCAGCCTGAAACAAAGTTCAGGGGGAACATTCCGGCAGTGCTGCCCTCTTCTTGCAGTGCATCCCCCACTGAGTGCAGTGTCGTGTTCTGCAGTGCGTGACCTTGGGGGTAATTCCTGGTTTATTTCCTACTGAATTGATTGTTTGGGGGTCAAAACAGTGTCCTTGGATGCAAGGCTGGATGGGCTGAGTCACCTTTCCTGTCCTGGGGCTGGTACATGTGCAGCTCAGGCCACCACAGCTGGCTTTGAGTGTAGCATGTTGTGCCGAATGAAGAATTACAGATGTGTGGTTCCTCTGGAGCCCAAAACTGACCTATGGGCTCTGTAAAGCATCATGCTTGTTTTTCCAACGTGAGTAAGTGAGAGCTGGGACCCACAGCCCAAGGATGCCAGGGAAAAGCACAAGCAGTGTGCTGCATGCCTGACCTAAGGGACTCAGGATCATTTTCCCTGGCACAACAGAACTCTGAGTAAATCTGCTAGATGAGCTCTGACTTAGGCAAATGCAAACAGTACAGAGATGTGCAGGAGATGGCTGAAAGCCTGGCTGGATAGTTCTCACCTCTCAAACCCTGCCTCCTTACCCTTACTTCTTACTCCTTGAGATTCCCTCCTGGGGGCCCAGGAGAGGAGGCAGAGCACAGGATTGCTCACAAACAGTGTTGTACAAAATCTTGTGCCCCCGTTGACAGAGTTGGACTGGATTGAGAGAGTTTCCAGAGTTGATCCGAGTGCAGAAGGAATGCACTTGGGAGAACAGGCTTTCCTCTTTGGAAATCAGCTCTCAGAGCCCATGGGGCAGCTCATCTGACTGTGGGGGCTTTGGAAGGGGCATGTTGGACTGTGGAGCCTTAACAAAGGGCAGGACACTGCCACTGACTCCTTGTCTGAGGTTGAGGCTTTGGATAAGTGGATATTTATCCAGCAGGGTGAGTTCTGGGGCAGGTGAGGCCTTCACCTCCCTTACCACAGGAGAGGGCAGGAGCTGGGATCATGCTCTGAAATTCCAGGCCTCAACATGAGGTGGTGCACAGCATCTTCCAACCCTTCTCTGCCGCAACCTGTGCAGCAGAATGCCTTTGGAGAACAGGGGATAAAGGAGGTGCTAATGAGAGATGGAAGAATGAAGTCATCGAAATATAGAAAGGAATCAAGGAGAGATTATTCTGGGGAAATTCATTCATCCATCCCTGCTCATCTCCATGCCTGCATTTCATAAGGAGAGGGAAGAGGGGTGCAGAACGTAAAAGGATTTTTTCCCTCCTCTGTGCTTTCCATTGGAAGAACAAATTTTTGAGGGGGAATTCTGTTTTATAAGCTCGTGTTATTTATTCAGTTGGAATCTCAGGCACACAGCACAACTCAAGTGTTTCCATTTCCATCTGTGAGATATGGATGTGAGCAAGACCAGCCTTGGGCAGGAAAATCGCAGTTCCGAGTCCCAGCAACACGCTCACAGCCGTGTGATACAGAAACCAAGATAGTCTTTATTCAAAATGCACAGGTCCTGGATGGGCTGCTGAGCACTCCCCACTCCAACATGCCTTTGTGGGTAGATAGATATGATTTTCCCAATCTGGAGTGCTCAGCACATCAGCATGAGGAGCTCTACCCTCCTGCTGTCCTGATGCTCATTAAAGCGCCATCTGAACCCAATCCCTTCTGTGTTTTGAGCATATGCACAGACACGCCACCACAGTAATTGTAAATATTTGCCCAAGGTCACCTCTGACACCTCAGGCGCTTAATGCAGGAGCCCAGCTAATCCTGGCTGTGAGCAGGACTAGTGTTTGTGGTGATCCATGAGGAAAATTGTTTGAGGGATTTAAATATACTTTGTCTCTGAGCTACAGTCTGGTGCTTCCCAGTCCACTCTGGGCCTTGGCATTGTGTCTATTCAACAGCTGGAGCCACAGCTGTGTGCATCCACCACAGTCCCTCAGCTTGTGAGTGCCAGCAGCAGCCAGACCCCAGAGAGCAGAGGAGGCACTGGGGCTGATCTCTGTTGTGTCAGCCAAGCAGCTGCTCCAGGACCCTGAGCCCCCTGGCCCTACTGGGGACCAGGTAGCCTGGCCCTACTCACCCTCTGCAGTGGGGCTGTCACCAGAGCTGGGAGCTGGTGGGACATGGTCATGCTATGGAGCTGGCCACTGCTGTGTGGTGCCACTACCTGGGCTTTGTCTCCCTGGCTGCTGTGGCAGGAAGGCTGAGGCTCTCAGAGCTCAGGGCTGAGCTGCTGCTTGTATCTGTGCCTGGGCAGTGGGGTTGTCACCCACAGATCCTTGGTGGTGGGGTTTTGCTGTGAGCTCCAGCCATCTGCTCATTGTTAATGGATCTCATTTTGGTTCAGGACGATGTGCCACATCTGGGGGCTGCACATCTGTGCTGTTGCCCAGCCACCCGCTCCAGCTCTGCTCAAAGCCTGAACCCACCACTGTCTACCAGCAGTGGCTCTGAATTTGGACAACTGGCTTTAACTTCCTGCCTGTCCAAGGGACAGAGGATGGGGCTGTGCTGGGCTCTGGTCTGGCTCTTCATTTTCCTCACATCACTCTGCAGACACAGAGACAAGGGCTGGTCTCAGGACAGGTCTGACCTCTGTGTTTTGGCTACAGCTGACTGTGCTATGCTTTTCCTGCCAGAAAAGCAGAGATGGGGTTTAATGCAAGTGACGTGGTGCATATTAACTCCTCTACTGTCAGACCCTCCTGGGAATAAGCATTTGTGATCCCTCTGTGCAGTGAACCAGGTGAGAGAAAGGCTCGCCATGGTGGTGGCGGTAGCCTCAGCTGTTCAGCAGCCGTGCATCTGTCCTGTCCCACTGGAGAGTCATAGGGGGACAGCTGCCATGTGCTCAGTGTCTGCCTGGACAAACACAGTGTGTGTGCGTGTGTGTGTGTGTGTGTGTGTGTGTGTGCAGTGATGAGGGTGTCAAGGGCAGAGAGGAGGTGGCTGCACCCCTGCCAGCACCTGTCAGCAGCTCGCCTGGCTTCACCTTAAGATGCACCAGGAGCCTGGATGTATTTTTCCTCATGTTTATTTTAAAAAGATGGCTCATTTAGCACTCTGGGCAGCCTTCAAATATAAATAACCTGTGCAGCACGTCCCCATGTTACCAAGGAATAAATTACAGTTCTGTGTTCCCCCTCCCATGCTTTCCTTTGATGTTATTGCCGTGGATACATGTATATGTGCACTTCACACATAACAATCCAACCTCACCCAGAGCCTGTTTGCTGTACAGAGAACACTGGGACATCCCTCCATGATGTTGAACCAGGTGGTGAAAATGCTCATTTAATGCATTTTTCATTTTGAAAAAAATAAATATATTGAAAGACCTCTGCCAAGGAACTGAGCCCCACCATAAACATAGAGACACATGCTGCCCTTAATCCCACAGGAACACATATACATCTGCCATCTCATAAGGACACAGACTGCCGTCCATCCCACAGGGACACACACTGCCCACTATCCCATAGGGACACACACTGCCCTCAGTTCCACAGGAACACATCCACATCTGCCATCCCATAGGGACATCCAGTGCCCTCCATCCCACAGAGATACATGCTGCTGTCCATCCCATGGGGACACGTACTGCCCTCCATCCCACAGAGACATGTGCTGCTCGTTATCCCATACGGACACACATTACCCTCCACCCCAAGGGGACGCACACTGCCCCCCACCCGCCGGGCTCACGCCCCAGTGCCCCGCAGCCCGGCGCGGGCGGGCTCTCTGGCCGCGCTGCCGCGGCCTCACCTGCGGCGGGGCGGGCGGAGCGGGA
>JAWWEE010000142.1:19734979-19746574 GCA_035221455.1 Xenops minutus | reverse complement strand
CCCGCCCCGCCCCGCGCGCCGCCGCCGTGTCCCCGCGCCTCCAAGATGCCCGGGCAGCGGCGGGGAGGCTCCCGCGGCCCGCCGGTAGGTACCGGCCCCGGGGCGGGAGGGGGCACCGAGTCGGAGGTGGGGGGAGGCTCCCGCGGGTCGCCGCTGGCTATCGGTACCGGCACCGGGGCCGGGCGGGACACCGAGCCGGTCGGCGGGGCCCCGGCACGGCCCTTCCCGCGGGTTTGCAGCAAGTGCCGGGGGGTTCCCGCCCTTCTCGGAGCCGGTGTCCCTGGTGATCCCCTCGCTCCCGCTCGGCTCTCCCGGTTGCCGGCCGCGTCTGCCGGCCCGCCCCGGCACCTTCCTCCGCTCGGCGGGGCTGCCCGCGGCCTTCCCGGTCCCTCGGTTCGCCGGGAGCCGTCCTGCTGGGAAGCGACGGTGCGTTCCCGGGCGGAGCGGGCACTAACTCGCCGGCCCCGGGATGCCGGGTCCCTGCCCGCGGGTTTAGGGACCCTGCGCCCGCCCCGTCTTCCCCCCCCCCGTTTGTCCCGGCGGAGCGTGTCGCATCATTCCTGCTTCCCAGCCCGCACTTCAGATCGCGGCGGTTTGCGGGGCCGGGCTCCCGTCGCTGCCGCAGAGCCGGTGCTGCCCCGGTCCTCCCGGTCCGCCCCCACCTAGCGCGGCTGGAACCGGATAAACTCCAGGCCATGGAAGTTAAACGGTACCGGGGCTCGGGGACCGGCGCCTCGGGAGCCGCGGAGGGCAGAGACACATGTGCGGGGTCTGGTAGCGCAGCCCCGCGATGCACCGGGAGACATTCCCGGGGTGTTGCCAGCGCTTTGGGGTGTCACTGCTCGCCCGGTAGCGGAGCCTGTTTTCTTGCGCCGAGGATCCGTGGAGCTGCTGGAAAACCTGCCTAAGTGACACGCGAGAACGGAATTTCGTCGTCCTCGCGCTTTATTTTTGTGTTCTGCCTCAAAAAAACATCCCGACCGCAGGTTTATTGCCCCGATGTGTACAGCTGGCGAGGGCTAGAACACAGCTGGCCAGTGCTGGAGCGCGGCGAAGGGCCGCTCTGCCCAGCGGGCTGCGGAGTTTCTGGACAGGGCAAGCGGCTCTGGCTGCTCCGTCATTCCCTCAAGTCCGGACACGCCGGCGTTAATGGCTCCTGCCCTTCCTGGCTCTCGCCCAGGCCTCCTCAGCCAGCCCGAAACCTCGGCTGAGCCTTTGTTGTCGGAAGGCGGCTTCAAGGAGACCGGCTCTGCCGGAGGAGCCGCCACAGCCGGGCGGGAGCTGGCAGCGGTGCCCGCCGGAGCACGGGGCACTGCCGGCTCCCAGGGGGCTGGGGGACACCGATGGGCAGCGTCTGGCAAAGCTGGGAGGTGCCACCGACCCGTCGGCCTGCCTTCGAGGGGCTGAGAGTTGGGCTGGAGCTGCTCCTTGACCCTTCCGATGCGATCCGCGGTACCCTCCCTCCCGTACTGCCCAGCAGTACGCAGCAGCCCTCGGTCTGTGGTGGAGCTGACTCCGGCTCACGGGGCTGCCGTGGGCTCCGTGCTGGGGTTGTCACTGCTGCGTTTCGCCAGTGAGGAGCAGACTCAAAGCTCTTCGCTTGGCTTGTCCGCCTGATCGAGTGGTAATAAAATCGGCCACGGCACGGAGCATGGGAGGCTGGCCCAGGCAGCAGTGCTGGAAAGTGCGCCGAGGGGGTATTCCTTGAGGATGCTCCTGGGAAAAGACAGCAAGTGGGATAGGAGTACGAGGAGTAAGGATGAGTTCATGCCAGTGAGAGCAGCCCCTGCTTCGATTCAGGCAGGTGGTGACAGAGCCCTGGGTGTGTCGGCAGCTGTGATCTGAGCCGGGTCCGTGCCCTGCACAGCCTTCCACAGCAGCAGGGAGGCTGTGCCTGTGCACAGCCTGCATCCTGCCTGGTTTGGAAATGCTGCTTTGGAAAAGAAATGGAGTTGCAGTGGGTGATAAATTCTTGCCTTGCAGAGCATGCTCCGGGTGAGCCGTGCTGGCCTCTGTGGCACAGGTACAGCTCAGGGATGTTCCAGCAGTGTGTATTGGTGCATGTGTGTGACCATATTTGTGAGTGGGTTGTGATCGGCCCTGGGACCATGTAAGATTGATAAATGACTTACTTTTAAAAACAGTGTTATGTTGACTGCTGCTCATCCATTCTAGTGATGGGGAGGTTTTTCCAAACTGGGGGTTTCAGCTACTCCCCTGGGCTTTCCATGGGTTTCTGAGATGTCGGTCAGGGCTGCTGTAGTGGAGAGAGAGAGGTTTGAGCCGGTTATCCCTTGGGTCAGAGCCTGGCTTTGGGGAGTCAGCGCATCCCAGAGGCCGGTCATTGGAGAGACTGTCCCATCAGAGATGCTGGAACCAGAACTATCTCTGCAGGCTGCACAAATGGTTCATTAAGCAAAACTGATGAGCACTGTGATTCTGTACCTCTGGAGGGAGTTGCTGCTGTCAATAACAAACCCATCTTTGCCCACTCAGAATCCCTCTGAGGCTGATGCTCCCCTTGTTGGGGTGAGAGGGTTTGTGGCTGCTTCCCTGAGCCCCCTCTTGGAAAGGGAAAGCCTTGGGGAGGCTGAAGCCTATGTTACTGCTTTTCCTTGTTTTTAGTGTTCTTCCCTTGGAAAACAAGTGCGTGTTGCAGCCAAATGAGTGCCAGGTTGTACCATCATCTTGTGCCAATGAGCAGCTCTGTTAGCCCCTCTGATTAGTGAGTGGACATGTGGGGACGCCAACAACTGGCCTCAGGCTGCTACTTCCAGCGCCCTTGCTGCTGCAGAGCCTGGATCCCAAAAATGCCAGGGCAAGAAGGTCAGCAGTGGAAGAATGGGGTGTCTGTGTGGTGCTGAAAGGCGCCTTGTGCTGTGTAAGGGCGGGGGGGCTCTAGCAGCATGGGGAGACCATCTCACCCTTCGGATCCTGGGCACCTACCTGTGTTCTTACGCAGTTCTAGAAACATTGGGTTGGAGCTTTGTGCCAGCAGCCCTGGACCTGCCTCATCCATGGTTGCAGAGAGGGGGACAGTGCTGAGCCCTGAGCCTGTGGCTTGGGAGGACATGAGACAGAGCTAGGCATGCTGCAGCCCTGGCTTTTGAGGTGCCAAGGATAGAGCCCTGCCAGCATTGTTGAGATGTGGTGGCTTCGGCATCTGCCCTA
This sequence comes from Xenops minutus, assembly GCA_035221455.1. Taxonomy (NCBI): domain Eukaryota; kingdom Metazoa; phylum Chordata; class Aves; order Passeriformes; family Furnariidae; genus Xenops; species Xenops minutus. The sequence goes on along the minus strand of JAWWEE010000142.1, from coordinate 19,743,403 downwards.
ACCCTGTCCTGGTTGCAGCCTCTGGCAAGGGGAGCGTGGCCAGCAGCAGAATGGGCCTTTTTGTGCCTCTGGACATGCTGCTCTTTCTTAGGAAACAGCCAAGTGTACTCGCTGGCAGTGCTGGGCTTTGTCACTGCCTCCACTCTGGCCCTGCCCTGTGGCCAGGCCTTGGGGCCAGGCATGTCCTGTGGCCAGGCAGTGCTAAGGTGGGGACATCCTTGCCCTAGCTTTGCTGGGGCTACCAGATCACTGCTGTGGGGAAGGCAGCCCCCAGCAAGACCCATCAACAACAGAGAGAGGAGCAGGTTGCTGGTCCCCAGGACCACTCTGGTGTGGGGATGGGGCTTGGTGACAAAAAGCTGGTGCAGCCAGTGCTGGTGGGGGATCAGGCTGGAACCTCTTTCTATCTCTTCTCCGTGCGGTCTCAGCCCCGTGGTGCTGTGACCCCTTCCCTGGGGAGCCTGTTCCAGTGCTCAGCCACCCTCTGGGTGAAAAGCCTTTTCCTGATATCTAATGTAAACCTCTTGTCCCTGTCCCCTTTCCTTCCCCCTGTGTTGTCTCTTTTTTCTGTGTGTATTTGCTCGTAGAGGGTATGGGCTGTTCCAAATGTCCCCAGCTGTTGCACTGGTGGCTGCGTCCACAGCCCAGGGCCAGTGAGGGGACACTGCACCATCGTAGGTGCCATTGGGTCCCCCATTGCCCGGGTTTGAGGGAAAGCCTGATGTGCTCTGTGGCTCCACATCTGTCCTGCCTCAGCCAGGGCTGCCCTGGGATGGCCCAGGACCATTTGGGACTGTGCTGAATCAGGACAGTCTCTTAAATTGAAGGAGAAATGGCTTGTGGAGGGTGATTCCTGATGGAAGCAGTGTTTTTTATTGAAGCTGTTCTGGCTGGGAGGTCCCGTCGGGGAGCTGCAGCAGCAGCCCAACCTGACCGCTAGGTCTTCCTGACTGGGTGGTGGCAGCTGGTCCGCTTCCTTTTGGGCATTTCCCGTGGGATTTCCGCCCTTGGACAGGAAGAGGGTGTGGGGTCTGGTTGAAATGCCAGAGCAGCCCATGAATGGATGGGGATGCCACTGTCACCGTATGGGTTAAAGTGCTGCTGAGTTTTTTGCACTCAAAAGAGTAAAAAGACTGAAGGGAAATGAGGGAGGGGAGTTGTGTGGGTTGTTTGTTTTTTGGGGAGTTGGAGTCTTTGATTTTTCTGGGATTGTTTTATAGGTGTTGCAGCTGGATGCTGCAAGCTCTCAAGTCTCAAAACCGTGTATTTTTGACATCTCAGTGTCAGGATTATCTGCTTGAGGGGTGGAAAGGAAAACCCAGAGGCTTGTGAAAAACCCGTGTGAGAAATAAATGGAAACTTGCTGCATCAGTGAGACTCTGAGGGCAGATCAGAGGGATGTGTGATGCAGCCATGTAGGAACATGTGTAGCAGGACTGTGTGCCAGCTGTGTCGGGGGTCCCACAGCTTTGCCCACTTTCTGTGGGATCCTGAAATGAAATGGGCTCCATGCCTCTCCAGAATGTCATTACTGTTGTTTATAACTGAAATTATGTCTAAGAGGGAAATGAATTGCTCAATCTGTTTGTTTATTCCTCATTTTGCAGATGCAGGAACTAGACTACGTTGGGGTAATGGCCTAGAAATTAAATTTCACTTTAATGCACAAACCCAATTTTGAGTTGGTTGACCAATGAGGAAAAAAATTATCTTCAGGCAGGAGGCAGAGGCCTGGCTGGAGTGGGATTCAGATACAGTGTGATTGGTGTGAGCTGGGGGAGGATCTGTGGGGGTACAGAGAAGGTGGGGATGTGTCAGCCCTCTGAGGTGCAGTCTGCAGCATCCTCCAACAGCACAGCAGGAATATTGAGGAGTAAATTAGCTTTTTGCAGTTGCAGAATGACACAGAGCAGCTTAAATGCATTTCATTGATGATCCTCAAAGAACCCCGCAAATCTGGTTGTGTTACAGTGCTTAATGCAGTGTGGCAGGGAAAGGCCATCTCAAGGATGCTCAGGAACCCAGAGCAGGGCTGGGCTGGGGTGGCAGTGCCAGCTTTTCAACTCCTGGCATGGGGCTGTGGACAGCTGCTCTGGTTCGCTGCCCACTGGGACTCCTGGGAAGGAGGAATTTGAGGGGGCTTTGAGTGGCAGACTGACCTGGCTCAACACATCATTAAGGAGCAGGTTAGGGTTTTGGTTGGATGCTGTGCTGGCTCAGACTGCCATGCATGCTGTTGTGCTGATGCTGAGCCCCAATGTGACACTGTGACAGTGGCACTGGTGGCTGTGGTGCTCATGCTGCTAGGGGTGCTGTGCCTCCTCCACCCTGGGATTTGTTTTGCCTACCAGGGTGTCCAAGGCTCGGGGGGGTGTGGGAGCTGCTCTCTGGCCCCTTGATCAGCAGTTTCTCTCCAGCGCTGGCTGTAGGCAGATGGTTTGTGAGAGGGGGAATGAGGCACGTGAGGGTGGCATGGGTCTGCAGTCCCCGTGCAGGGGGGAAAGAGCAGGTACATGGGGGAAAGGACAAGCACAGGAGCTTCACATCCTTCCTCTAAGTTCTCCAGAGCTCTGGTGTTGGACCTGTTTCCCATGCAAGGGAGCAGATATGGATCCAGGCTTCAGAAGTCCTGCACAAGATGATTTTTCCTGGTGGAACCTGATCTTGAGTCGGTGCTCAAGGGCAGCCGGGGCTGCTGGTGATCACTGCCCTGTTACTGTGGCTTTGGATGAGGTGTCTGCACCTCCTGTTCTTAACTCTCTGCATCTGGCTGAAATCTCTTGGGAGAGAATGTGAGATTTTTAACGGGGAGACTGGTGAAACACTGCCCAGAGAGACTGTGGAGGCTCAATTTATGGAGGTGTTCAGAACCCAGTGGGTCACAGTCCCGGACAGCTGATTCCAGGTGACCCCAGGTAAGCAGGGCTCAGTTTCCATACCCAAAGCTCTCTGCAGACCCTGGCATTTCTGTGACTTACTGGATTCTCACCTGGTAGTTTGGTGGCCAGCACAGTACCCATGCTCCCCAGGTGCAGCAGGAATCCCGAAGCTCTGGATTGCTGCGGAAATACATTGGCTCAGGCCACATAATGGCATTTTGTTTATCTTAAGCAACTGATACTTGAAGCTGGCGCTGGGAAACCGTGGGAGCTGCTCTAGATGCACGTCCTGCGAGCATCCTGTGCGGATGTCGGCATCTCCCCAGCCCCAGCTGGAACACGCAGTCTTCTTCAGCAGTGCTGTTTTGCTAGGGATTCTCCTCCATCTGTGTGCTGTAGCGCTGCTGGCAGTTCCTGGAGCTGAATGGTGTGTGCAGGGGCTGGAGCACCGAGTGAGGACCCTGACCAGCTCAGGAACTCCATCGAGACCTGGCCTTGCACTCCACCAGTGCCTCACTGCCTGCATTGCTGTTTTCCCCTCCCAGAAATGTGTTCTGAGAGGGTTTTTTGGTTTTTTTGTGTTTTTTTTTTTCTTGGTTGTTTTTCCTGGCTGCAGTGGCTCCAGCTCTGCTCCCTTGTGCTGGAAGTTTGTGTGTGCCTGTAGGAAGGAGAGTGGGATGGGGTTTGTCTGGCAGGAGGGTGGTGAGTGTCGAGCTGCGCAACTCTGAGGAGCAATGCTGCCAGAATCTTCTTCCTTGTTGTGTTCCTTCTGCTTCATGGCTGGTGCTGGGAGATTGCCGTGGAGCCAGCGGGCACCCAGAGTATGTGCCTGAAGTTCTCTGGGATCCTTGCTTTTCTGTGCTTTGCCTCTCAAGTTTGCTTTCCTCCTGGGAATTCTCACATTTCTCCACAATGAGGGCTGTCCTCTTCCAGGAACAGGCTCCTTATTTTTACTGTCTGTGATTTTAATTCTTGGCCCTTGAATCCAGACCTGATCCTTCCTGTTCTCCCAGAATTTGTACTGCCTTGTGCCAGCTCTGCGAACCTGCAGAGAGTGTAAAACTGAATTTCTGGGAAGGACATTGGGCTGGTCTGTGGCTCTGTTGTGCTGGAAAAGGAGTAGCCCAGCATCTGGTTGTCATCATAGAGGGCTGTATGGGTGCTTGTGCTGTCACCTCCATGTCCCTTATCTCCACGTGTGACCACTTTTGTGGTTTTCTGGCATTAAATCTTTCAGCCTTTTTTCATCCTTTTTATCAGAGTCCTTTAGCAGCTCCATCTCATGAATAATCATCGCCGTGGTATGGCTCTGTGTGTTGGGAAGTGACTCGGGTGCTCTGTGGGGTCACCCATTAGTGGCAGGGTGTCCTGTGTCACCGAGGGAGGTGCCACAGGGCTGAGGACTCCTCATAGCCCCTTGGCCATGCCAGGGCCACCGTGGGACAGGATCCAGCTCTGGCACTGGCCTGGTGTCCTTGCTGCATGTGGAGGTGGCAGTGGGCAGGAGAGGGGACTTGGGAAGCTGCTCAATGCTCCAGGCCTTGCATGAGGGAGATCATGAGCATGGGAGGCTGAATTATATATTATATATATTATTATTTTTTAAACTCTTTTTCTCCTGCCAATACTTTCCCAAGTCTCTGGCCACCACTGTGGTCAGTCCCAGAGTGACCCTGCAGAGTGCTGTGCTCCCTCTAGCATCCTGGGAATTTGTGTCCATTTGCCATTCCTCAGCAGCTGTGAGCTTTGCTGTCTGTCTGTGGAGCCACAGCAGCTTCTTATGAGGAACCAGGAGTATTGGATGTTCTCAGGGGCAAAGGCACCTTGGTGTGTCAAACGCGAGCCTCTGCAAGGCTCTGGCATTGCCTGTGATTGTGAAAAATGCAAAATTTGAAGTGTTTTGGGTTCCATTCAGATCATTAAAGAACTTGGTGTACAAGAGCAGATATTGTCTGTGCTGTGCCTCTTGTCACCAGAAACCTCTGTCTCCCTCTGGCAGCCCATGGAGAGGGAGCAGGGATGGCAGGAGGAAATTACCTTTGTAGTTACCTGCTTCGTCTCCTGAATTGCATCTGAGCAGAGCTGAAAGGGATGGCGAGCAGATCCGCAGCCCCTGCGTGCTGCCAAAATTCCCTCGGCTGCCCCTTGGAGCAGGGAGGAGGACTTCAGAGTGATTCAGTGTGATGAAGCCATGCTGGCCAGGGAACAGGGATGGTGGAGGCAACTGTTGTGGTCTGAATCCTCCAGGAACTGGGATGAGGGTGGTGGAGTCGCTTGGCATACTCTTGACATGCAGCCTGTGCTGGGTTGAAGGTTGTTTCCTGATCCTTCACCACAGGCTGACCAGGGGTTGATGGGGTGAGCTGAGTGTTTCTCCCCAGACTGCGTGCGTTCTGGACCTGCCTTGAGCTCTGTGGTTAATCCCCATCCTGGCATGAGCCATGGAAAGCCGTGTTTGGCAGCAGCACAGCCATGCTGGTGTCCTTGGCTCAGGGAACACCTCCTGGGTGGCTGGGAAGTGAGTCTGGGGCTGATCCCAGGGGATGGGGAGTATGGTTTTGCTGATGGGGCATCCTCTGATGTGCCTCAAAGTGTGAGGGACACCGATGTGGGTGTCTGTGACATTTGGAGCAGAGGGTGGGACTCTGCCATACCTGTGCCCTGTGCGTGCTGGAGCCTTCTCATTCTTGTTGTAGAGTCCCAGCCCCTTGGCAGGGGATATTGAAGGGGACGCCTGAGCCAGGGGAATTAGTGTATTTTTGTTTATAAATGTATTTTATTTAGAGATGAAGGGCAAAAGAGCTCCTGTGCAGCAGTGGAGAGCCCTCTCCAAAGGGATGCTAATGGTTGTGAGTCACTTTGGATTGCGGGAGCATTTTGTCTTGAAAAGGCTTTAAATGACCTGTGTAATGTGCTGGAAAAACGTCCAGGGAGCACGGGGTCCCGCTGTCATTCCGCAGCGCCGGGAGGAGGACTGGGAAATCTTGCTGGCATACAGAGCCTTCCCAAGGGGCCGGGATGGGAAAAAGGATTAAAAATTGCTGTGATTTGAAAACAAACCCTGGTCGGGCCTTCTGCGGAATGAAGAGAAGGTAACTGTAGGAACAGAAGATCTCTGACATCCTCTGGCTGTGGAGGGAGGTGTGGGGGTCCCTTTGCTGCAGGGATGTGGGAGCTCTCCTAGTTTGCTGGTGGCTGCTCTGGAATGCTGTTGGTGTTGCTGGCTGTACCATGCTGGAAGCGAAGCATGGCTGGGGCAGTGGTGCAAGCCATGTCCCCAAACCTCCTGCACTCCGTGTGTGGGTGCCCACAGCCCCCAACTTGAGCCAGGACCTGCTGGCTCTGGGAAAAACGTCTCTGAAATGTGTGCTCGTGTGTCAGCCTCTTGCCAGGGTAAGCCTGGAATGGTGAAGCCCCAGGCTGATCTCTCAGCTGTGGCAGCTTCCCTCCTGTTAAATCATTAGTCTCTTTTAGCTGGCCAGGGAGCCCAGTTACACTAGTCAGGGCACCTCTTTCTGAGAGTGGTGAGGGGGAGGGTATGAAAGTCCAAAATATCTGCTACCTGCATTATTTCTGCACTGGGGAGTAGCACTAATTATGCCCCCATTGTCTGCACTTCCTGCAGGAAGCCTTGTTTATCCGTCCCAGGAATGCAGGCCAAGGAGCTGTGCAGATATATTTAACCTTGCACAGAGCAGCACAATGGCCTCTGGATTTCCCGACTCTGTGGTATCTGTCGGAAGCACAGCTGATCTGTCATTTCAGGGTGGAGAGGTTGGAGCAGGCACTGGGTTCGTGGCAGCAACAAGACTGGGCTGACTCTTCCAGCCTCCATCCACAGCGGAGGCTGGGGTCTTCCAGGAGGTTGGAATTGCCTCTTTCCTGCTGCAGCACTGAGCAGCAAAATGGGACTGAAATGGTGTCACTGCCAGTGTGTATTCTTGTGGGCTGGCGTGGTTCTGGGGCACACATGCTCCTCGGAGATCTGTCAGGACACATGGGGGCCCTGAGCCTGTGGGGATGTGACAGAACCCTTCTGACAGCTGCTCCCGGCCCTTCTGGAGCCATTCTTGCTTCCACAGCCCCATTCAGTTTTATTCCTTCCCTGTGGGACTGCTCAGTGCAGATCTGGAGGTACAGAGGGGGGATGCCCAGCACGGGTTGTGGGGGCACAGTGGTGGGCATGTGGCCCTCTCAGGCGCTGTGTCTTTGCCAGAATGGGACTGTACCATGCAAGGGGAGCCCCTCTCCTTTGGGTGAGGATCTGTTGTTATTCTATTCTCTAGAAAACATCCCTGCAGTAGAACTTTCAATTTTGCACTGCACAAGGATGCCTGGGGAGCACTGGTGAGGGGCTGGCTCTTTGCTGGGACGCACTGACTCCTTGCTATGTTATGTTTGCATGGCAACAGCACAGGTACCTTCTCAGAGGTGGGTCTGTGTCTCCTGGCTCTTTCCCGGGGTGGGCTTTGCCATGAACCCAACCTTGCCTTTGCTGTGGTCATGTCTCTGCACCTGTTTGAACCCTGCTTCCCTGTGGGCAAGTGACACTGGTGTCCTGTGCTAGGACTTGGTGTCCCTTAGGAAGTACAGGAGAGGGGATAACCCCAGTGTGGCTCATGGGGTGCACACCCTCAAGGATTCTGGTACCAAATAGAGCACTGGGGTTGTGAATGTTGGAGCAGGCTGCTGCTACTCCAGCCTCTGGATAGATGGAGGGGTTTGCCCTTGGAATGTGCTGCTCCTTAACAAAACAATCCTCTGCATGGGGCTGGGGTTTCTCTGTGTGGGGCTGGATGATCTTTTCAGCATCCATCTGGGAGTTAACAGCCTTGACTTGGTCTGGAGCCCAAAGGTTATTCGAGAGCACTAGCTGCCACTGCAGCCATGCCCTCCTTCATCCTTGCTGGGGTTGCTGGCTATGGTGGGAACAAGGCCTGGCTGGAGCTGCATTGCAGGCAGTAGCTGAGGAAGAGGAGAAGGATGTGGAGCCACAGGGTGCACCTGGAGAAAGGCTTGGATCAAAAGGCTGCTGCCATGTGTGGTCTGGCAGGAGCCAGCTGGGAGCAGGGCTGTTTTCAGGAGCTGCTGGTGCTGATACAAGTGCTGGGTCTGCTAGTTTGCTGTACAGCATCAGCTGTAAAGGCCAGGAGAGCAGGGTGGCAGGAGAGCACAGAGCTGCAGCAGAGGTAAGGGAGGGGAGGGAGAGAGAGAGTGTGGGGGATGGCAAGACCTGGAGCAGTGGAGGGGAAGGAACATTTGCAGGGAGGTGGCAGGGCTGCCAGGGCCACGGGAGCACTGGATGTGCCAGTTTGGTGGTGTGCCCAGTCCCCAGGTGCTTTTCTCATGGGCCAGGCTGGAAGGGGCTCGCTCACATTTGTGATGGTCTTGGGAAGCTGGGGCTGCTCCCCCTGCCACCACGGCAGCCCTTGAAGCTACGTCCCTGCAGATGTCCCTGGCTCGGGCCCTGCTGTGGGGGGGGGGGGGGGGGGGGGGGGGGGGGGGGGGGGGGGGGGGGGGGGGGGGGGGGGGGGGGGGGGGGGGG
>JAWWEE010000142.1:19714671-19734879 GCA_035221455.1 Xenops minutus | reverse complement strand
CCCGGCGGGGGCCCCCCCCCCCCCCCCCTTGGCATCACTGTGATCCCCCAGCTTCAGCTGGGGTTTCAGCCCCCAAGCTGTGGTGGCAGCTGCTGGCAGAGAGGTAAGGGCTGTGTGTTTTGGCATTGCAGGAGGAATGGGATGAATGGATGGACACATGCAGTGCATGGGGATGAGGGCTTTGATGGGCTGTGACCTACCAGAGGCTGAGCCTGGCTGCTGCAGCCCCAGTTTTCATCGATTATGGAATGCAAGGCACCCTTGGGAGCTGTGGTGTTCCCCAGGATTTGGAAGCAGCTGTGCTGTGCTCCAGGGACCTCCTGAGTCAGAGGGGCTGGAGAGATGCCCTGTGCCTTTGTGTCCTGCTGATGCCCAGGCCATTGATGGAACTAGCAGGGGAATTGCCACTGGTGGATAATGCCCCGTGACATCCCAGAGGGCAGTGTGCACCGTTGCTGCCTGGGGTGTCTTAAACCACTCCAGTTGCTGAAGAATCTGCACGGTGTGATTCCTGATGCATGGCTGTAGGAGCTGGGCAGCAAACTGCCAGGAATCCACCTTGCAGCTCATAGGCTCCAGATCCCTGGGGAGCCTTTAGTGGACACATGCTGTGCTGAGGTCCTGTGGAAGCACTCCAGGAGCGGTCACTTCACTGGGAACTGCTTGTAGGAAAGAGCTAAAATCTTCCCTTACACCAGGACATCCCTGGAGATCAAACAAAGGAACTTTGTTTGGCTCTTGCCTCTCTCGCATCATGGAGGTGGAGACCTTGTGGGCTTTGACTGGAACATCCTTGTCCTGTACAGATACCCCCAGACAAGCTCCTGGAGCTGCTGCTGCTCCCTGGTCAGGGTCTTCATGAAATCCTGATAAGGCTGGCACCAGCATGGGAGAATGGGGAGCGTGGCTTGTTGTGTCCTTGTGCAGTCATGACCCACTCAAAGAACAACATGTTTGTGCCTCATCCTATGCTGCAGTCCCATTTGGATAAATAACTGTGATGTCAGCAGATGATATTTAACACTGGGCCAAAAATCCACTTCTATTGCCTAGAGCACTCCCCACATCCCAGCCCACCAGAGCAGGGCTCTTCATTCTGCATTGGAAGCAGATGCAGGGGTGGAAGGTTTTGTGGCATTGCCAGAACCAGTGGATGATCCATGGATTTCTGCCAGCTGTGAATGGATTATCAGCTGTTTAAACCTGTTAAATGGGAAGTGTTGGGCTACAGTGTGAGGCAGAGGCAGAGTGTTTGGGGGTGCTGGGGAGAGCATGTTGGGGCAAGGGCTTGCTGGTGTTTGTGGAAACGACTACAATCCTTGGGGGGGGGTGGGGGTGGTGGGAGTTCTGGAGCTGCTCCATGAACAGATGTTATCAGGGAGGAGTGGGAAACACAGCACCCCAAACCAGAGCAGCTGGAGGGGCACCTTGAGATGAATGGGAGCAGGGATGTAGGGAGCTGGTGCCACAGGAAGGGGAGTGCTGACTGGGGGGTTGGAGTGGAGCATCCCATCTTGGATCTGTGCCTGCACGTTGGTAACTGAGGCTTGTGTGGAGTTCACACATTGGGAGTAATCCCCTTGGGGGATGAGAGGGAGGAAAACCCCATCCAAAACCAGTTGTGCAAGCAGCAAGGGCAGAGGTGATCAGGACATCCAGTAGTATGCTGGGGGCCCTTCCCGACCCTAGAGCCTGACAGCAGACATTCAGGAGAAAGGTGATGTTGTGGTGGAACAAAATGGTCTCATCCCATCAGTGAAGGGCAGCGATGAACGTGAAATTCCCAGAGGGAATAAGATCATGTGCAAATGGAGGAATTAGAGAGCAAAAATGGCCAGTGCTTGGTGGGCTCTGGTGGCTCTTCCAGAGAGGTTCAAGGATGAAGCAGCTGAACTGCCGGCAAATCTCTCATTAAAGGGAACTGCTGCATGGGAATGTAGCCTCTCGGCTCTGTCCTTCATTTAAGAGGTGCAGGAAAAGCAGTGGGAATTGTGAAGCAGCTTTGCTTTAGCACCAAGCAAATTGGCTGAGAAAATAATTAAAGCCGGTGTGGAAATGCTGCTCCAATGTGATGGATTAGGGACAGCAACACTGGCTTTTACAGGGGAAATCCAGTTTAATTGGAGCAGGGGACTTCTTTTTTTTTTCTAGTATGGCAATGAGGTGATTGGGGAGAGCAGCTGGGAGATAGATCATTGGGATTTTCAGAAAGCCTCAAATAAATTCGTGGGGTTATTAAGGGAAGTGTGAAGGCAGGAGCAGTGGGAAGAAAGGCCAAGTTCTGTTCAGGTGTGCTGGGAGAGAGCAGCAGGAGTGATGGCCAAGGGATGCTCTGTGATGGCTGCAGCTCTGAGCTTAAAATTTGGTGTCAAATACACACAGCTGATGCAAATCAAGCCCAGAAAAATCGGGTGATGCTGGATCTGAATTGGTTGGAGGAGCCTGATTGTCTCCCCTCTCCCTGGGGTGTCTTTGCTAGGTTGCTCGGAGGCCTGTGTTCCCTCTATGGCACTGTTTCTCGTGAGACAAGCCCATCCCAAGGGCAGATTCAGGGCACTTGGTTGGGAAGGCTGATGCTGGCAGGAGCACTGTGTCATTGGCAGGGCCAGGAGAACTGAGGGGGGACCCTCCATCCCTCAAATCAGGAAGTGGGTCCCTGCTGCCGTGGGACCTGTGCTGGGCAGCCTGGGCTCCTTGAGAACGGGATGTGGCTGCTGGACAGGGTGTTCTGTCCTCCCCTCGACAGTGATCCAACTTTGAGCTAATTTTCCCAAGGACAACAAAAAGCACAGAGACAACTGCTGCCCAGATTTTTTATCCTGCTGTTGCTGAGCCAATTAAGGAAAGGGTTGCCATATTTTATTATTTTTTTTGTTAATGCATGGGTGGAGTAGCATAGCTCTTGTAAAGCCTCATTCTTGGAAGGGGCTGAGCAATCTGGGCTGGAGCTTTTTGGGGGGAAGGGAAAAAAAAAAGAGGGAGGGGAAAAAAGGGGGGGAAGAAAGAAAACAAATAATCACATGTGGTGTTGAAAATACCAACCTGCAGAGTTAGCATTTGTCTGTGCAGGTGCAGATATCCCAGTGTGGGGCTCTGAAAGCTTGCTTAGCTCTGCCCAGGGTTCATGCTGGGGGAGATCAGAGGGAAGTTTGAGTGGACTTGGAAAACACGGATAAAAATGGGGGCTGGATGGTGCTGAAGGGGAAAGTGTGAATTTTGGGCTGGCTGCCCATGGCCTCAGGTGATGTAACTGGGATGTCCCCCTCGGGTATGGATGGCGCGATGTGAGAGGCATATCCTCCCTTCTTCCCTTGGTGCCAAACCTCTACATCATTCGCAATGAGGCTCTGAGCTTGAGGCAGTAATGAAGAATGTTTTGCTCTGGTCTTGTGAAAATAACAATTTGTGAGAAGCAGTGGGGCTACCTTTGTATCTGAGAACCTTTGGTGTAACTTGCTAAGGGTATCCTGTGCACCCCCAAGGGTCACCATGCTCCTGCTGCTCTGGGTTGATATGTGGGTTTTGGAGTTCATCTGGGCTGGAAGTAAAAGCACCAGTCACTGTACCCCAGAGGGCCTGTCACTGGCTCTGCAACACCCACAGCTTTGCTCACCCTGCGGTTTCGCTGCCTTCCCCTATCTCTTTTTACTTGTTAGACATTGATTTATTCTTTACAGTTTATTAGTGTTATTTTCTCTCTTTCCCTTGGTTTTTGGGCAAAGCTCAAATTAACACAAAAGAAAAGGTTTGATTTTATGTAACTGTGTCATTAACCTGCTGCTGCAGCTCATTGTCGCAGCCCAGTTTGGCCAGGGCTACTCACCCTCAGGCACAAGTGACATGAGGCTCTCTGTAAACAATGTTAATATTTTATAACTTTTATATTTAGGGAGTTAATGACTCAAAGCAGATTTTAATCCAATCAGCTATTCATTGTGCTGCATCAATCCTAGACATCAAAGAGAACATTAAAGTGAGAGGTATGAAAGGCTCTGACGGCAGCATGGCTGCTTTGCCAGGTTCTGCACCTCGGAGTAGGTGCCTCTTCTGAGGGGGTTCCTGCCCCTCCAGGCAGGCTTCTTGTCCCTGCTCCTGTCCCAGCACCTGGAGTCTGAGACTTCTCTTGGGTATGTCACAGGTAAAAGCTGTTGTCCCAGCAAGGAAAACAAGATTAATGTAAAAACTTGGTAACAAAGGCTGTTTAAACTTTTTGCATTGTTTTCCCTGGGATGGCAGTGGAGCTGGATGCAAAGCTGGATGTGGGAGCTTGCAGGAGTGTGAGATGTTGCTCTGTGGGACTGGCCCAGCGATAGGCAGCTCTAGCAAGGCATTAGGGAGCCTCTCACACCAATCTTCATTTTTCAATTCTTTCCTGGTCTTGGTCAGGCTCTGAACCAAATTCTGTTCTTATGCTTCTTTCTGTTTTCCCTTTGTGTTTGCTGGCCGGAGAGAATCCGTGGAACACCTGGGGAGGTGAGAGGGGCTGTGCCCCCCGAGCTGGAGTTGTGTGTGCATGGGGGTGTTGGGCTCTTAGGGCAAGGCAGCCGCTCTGAACAGAGCACCTGGCACAGCGAGGGACCAGTGTGGGAGGTTTTACAGCTCAAGTGCCCAAGGGCAGTGCCAGGAGGTGCTGCTGTGCTAGCAGTGGGGGTGTCACTGCTGGGCACTGGGATCCTCCCTTGTCCTGCCCAGCCTGGGGCATGGGGGAACCCAGCAGATCCAGGGACAATTGCGGCAGAGGGCCAGGAACGTTTCCTCCCCACTTCTTTCTCATGTCTGTGGTGGGCTCTGAGGCTTGAGAAATGCTCTGGGGGCCATAGAGAGGAAGCTGCCAGGAGCCTTTGTGCTCCTCTCCTTGTTTGGACACGGCTACTTTTCCACTGTCTCTCTTGAGGAAAAGAAAAATAATTTTAAAGAAAGTGTTTGGGCAGCAGAGGCAGCTGCAGCATGAACATACTGAAATACTCAGTGGATTAATTTTATAAGCCCCTTGAGCTGGTTCAGAGAAGAGCTTAAGGTCTCCTCCAGGCACTTGCAAATCCCATTTCAGGCAATTGGGAAGAGATAGTGTGATGGGATGGGAGTGTGCAGGTTCCAGGGAGGCACCTGTTCAGTTTGCCATTTGCAGGTGCTGGCGGCAGCCTGGGGCTTCCAGCAGCCAGACCCTTTCCTGCTTCTGGTTCATCCACCCACACAGCCATATAGAATCCCATACTGGTTTATATTGGTAGCACCTTAAACCTCATGGAGCTCTACCCCCTCCCATGGGCAGGGACACCTTCCACTGGACTGGGTTGCTCCAAGCCCTATCCAACCTGGCATTGCACTTCCAGGAATGGAGCAGCCACAGCTTCTCTGGGCAACCTGTGCTTATTTCCATGTCTGTTACAAGGGACATCACAATGGCCATCGCTGGGAGCCTCTGGGCCAAGGAGACCAGGAGGCACCACATGTGCACTGGGTGGCGGGTGAGAAAGGAGGGCCTGGATCCAGTTCCATGTCACTATGTGACTGGTGTTTGGGAGTATGCTGGGATGTCAGCAAAGGCTGGGCAGTGCTCAAGGTGCAGCTTCTGGTGCTCTGCAAACTGGAGCTGGGAGCAGCAGGTTGAGTTGCCTGCTGGGAGCTCTTTTCCAGCTCATGCAAGAGAAGGGAGCTAAAAATACAACTTGTTTGCCTCCAGCTGGAGTTGATTTGGACATCCCTGGCTGTTGTGAAGTGCAGTGGAGGACAGCCAGTGTTGGAAGTTTGCCAACTATAATATTGCTGCTCTGCCCTCCCTGCCCCTTTCCAAAAAGCAATGGCCAGGAAAAGCAGGGAGCAAAATGGAGTGTTAAGAGCTCCCGACCTGTTCTGCTCAGAGTTTCCAGGACATGATTCACCTTTTTCCCTTCACCAGAAGCAGGCAGGCCTGGAGTTGCTGGAGGGGATGTTCAGAGGCTTGCCTCTGCTGTCCGGTGCAGCTCTTCTGCATGGAACACCAGCATGGCCCCACCCCGGTCCCAGGCAGCACTCAGCAACGCAAATATGAAATAATGTTGTTTCTCATGGTTTTGTCTGCAGGCTTGTGGTCCAGGTCCTTCCCTGGCTGGGCTGGAAGGTGTCAGTGGAGCCGCAGCTGCACGTCTCCCATGCCCTCCATACAGCTTTCCCACAACCATCCCTGGGCACTGCTCCACACTGATTCAGGGGGATGATGGGGCAAGATACCTCAGTGAGAGGCTTCAGCCACACGGCTGCACTTGCAGGGACCTGGCTGGGCGGTAGTTACAGTGTTGGGATGTGAAGAGTGTTGGGGTGTTGCAGGGGTGATGTGTTTGACCTGCCTGGGTGTCTGTTGCTGGAGGAGAGGAGCTGCCCAGGAAAGTTGCTGTCGATGCTGTCTCATGTCTCTGCTCTCCTGCCTCTCAGGTTCCTGACCACCTTCCCTGGTTTTTCATGCTGAATCAGGATTGTGTTAACTAAAGATGGAAACACTGGAGTCAGAATTGACCTGCCCAATCTGCCTGGAGTTATTCGAGGACCCCCTCCTGCTGCCCTGTGCTCACAGCCTCTGCTTCAGCTGTGCCCACCGCATCCTAGTTTCCAGCTGTTCCTCCAACGAGTCCATCGAGCCCATCACCGCCTTCCAGTGCCCCACCTGTCGCTATGTCATCTCCCTCAACCACCGGGGCCTGGAGGGCCTCAAGAGAAATGTGACTCTGCAGAACATCATCGACCGCTTCCAGAAGGCATCCCTGAGCGGCCCCAACTCCCCCAGCGAGAGCCGCCGCGAGAGGACCTACCGCAACAGCCCTACCATGTCCGTGGCCAGTGAGAGGATCGCCTGCCAGTTCTGTGAGCAGGATCCTCCCCGGGACGCCGTCAAGACCTGCATCACCTGTGAGGTGTCCTACTGTGACCGCTGCCTGCGGGCCACCCACCCCAACAAGAAGCCTTTCACCAGTCACCGGCTGGTGGAGCCAGTGCCCGACGCACACTTCCGTGGACTCACGTGCCTGGAGCACGAGAATGAGAAGGTGAACATGTACTGTGTTGCTGATGACCAGCTCATCTGTGCCTTATGTAAACTGGTGGGCCGCCACCGGGACCACCAAGTGGCATCGCTCAGCGATCGCTTCGAGAAGCTGAAGGTAAGGAACTGGCATGGCCGTGGTGGCGCATTCATCCATAGGGGCTGTGTCTGCCAGTGACAGTGCTCAGAGGAGGGACTGGTTCCAGGTGCCCCAAGCAGCACCTCATATTTAAGTGAAACAGCTCTTGAAGGATCTGTGGAATGCAACTGGTGGGCTCCTCTGATACTGTGGTCCTGGGAGGCTGAGCTGGGTCTTGGTCATGCCATTAGAACAAAGTCTTTGCTGTTTTATTTTCTCATGCTAGCATGTGTGTACCAAGTCTGGGTGTTGGACCTTCTCTCCAGATGCCATTGGGCTCCTAGGTGTCAGTGTTGCTTTGCCTTGTCTCATGGAAGAGTTGGGATGGCAAAATGTCCTGGGGGATCTGTGGCAACATCCCTTAAGGCCATAACCTTTTGGCCATGCCTGCTCAGCCCTCTTGGAGATGGGAGAGGGACAGATTGAACTGTGGGCATTTCCTTTGGGAAAGCTGTTCCACGGTCTCCTAGTCCACAGGCTGCAGCATGTGACCAGAATTTGAAGGTTTCTGGAGATCTCCCCATGGTCCCATTGTGTGGGGTCTCGCTTCCCCTGCAGTTTCCAAGCAGTGGAGAGGTCCTGTGGCAAGTAGCTTTTTCTCTAGGACAGCCCACCTTTTCCATCCTAATCACCCTGGGTTGTAGTGACAGAAGTGGCTGATGCATCTCCAGCCCCTTCACTCATGGCACTTACCGATCATAAGTTACTCTTCTGCTGGTCTTCTGGTGGGAGCTAACAAACTTCCCAGGATCACTTCAGGGCACTTTGAAGCTCAATCTTTATGCAGGGGCTGTAGTTGCAGTGAATGTGATGTGAACCTGCATGGATGATGTTTGCCCTGCATAAAGTTTGAAATCCCTCTCTGTCCCGTGTGCATTCTGGATGAGCTTGCAAAAAGCTTTTAATTCCCTTTTTGTTTTTAATATGAAGAAAACAGGTCCTATCTGAGGTCACGCTGGTGAGGTTCCCATTAGAACCCTGCTCGCGCCTTTCCCAGCTGCTGCTTCCTCGGTGCTCTCTCCCTTCATATGCCAGGCTTGTTCTGACCCAAAAGTGTTTTTCTTGGCTCTTTGTCCTGTTTCTGTTCAGAACAAAACCACTCTCTCCACTCTTGTGGATTTTGAGGGCAGAAGGAATACTTTTGTTGGTCCAGCAAAAATGCAGAAGACTTGGGATTTTTTTGTGCAGACCAGGTTATTCTTTTTCTTCCTTGTTTTTAAACACACTGATGCCTGGAAAGAAATCTTCCTAGATGTCCAGTTTCCTGGGCTGGTTTCCCACCTGCTCCTTTCCAAACTCTCCAAAACCTGCTGCGAGGTGCCCAGTGCTATGACTAAATGGCCATGAGAGCATGAGGAGCACGTGGTGGGATGTCTTGAATGTTGTTTCTTTCCTCCCTGTGTTCCAGCCATGAGTTTTAGCTTTGGGTCAGTGCTGCCAAGTGGGGTCTGGGAGGGACTGGGATTTGCCTGCAGCCCCTGATGTGCCCATCTCCCATCACACCATGCCTCACCTAAGCTTCCTCGGTGTATGGAGTCATGCCAGCAGCGCTGTCTGTAGTGCAGGACGCTCTTTTTCCATGAGGAAATGTTTGCAGATTGGAAACCTTCAAAAGCAATGACTGCATATGTTTGCATGCAATAAAACCTAGGTAGAGAAATTGAAACCTGGGAATATTCCTCCCTGATCTGGCCCATGCCAGCCAGGCAAATCCCATCTGAGGAAGATTTGCAGGTTGCCAGAACACCATTTATTTTTTCCTTTTAAATAGCAGTCTGAAGAGATTTTGGCCATGGAAGGAAACTCTCCTGTGCTGCAAACATTCTTCCTGTGCTGTTCATCCATCCTGCCCAGCTCCCCACTCAGTACAGGGCTGGAGCTGGATGGGGAGCAGGGGTGAGGGTGGCTACAACTACCTTAGGGGTACCTCTGTGTGTCCTTCCTTTGGCTTGTCCTGTAGCACATCACTGACTCTGGCTGCATTGATTGGGCTGGGTTTGTGTGTCTCTTTTCCTAACACTCTACCTCTGCTGCAGGAATTGCTTAGCATCGATACTGGGCTTCACCAGCAGAGCCAATGTTTGCTTTAGCGCCTTGTGCCATCTCCTCACGTGGCCTCAGTCCACAGCTCTGACCAACACAGCTCCCTAGCAGTGTTCAAAATCCTTGCAAGTACCTGAAATAGTTGAAATCCTTAAAAACGTGCTGGTAGGATGGTGCTGCTGCCCACAAGCCTGCCCTGTGCCCCATGCCCTCTGCAGGACTCTGCCCCTCTGTCCCCTCCTCAAAATGTTGGTAAGCTCCGTGACTGCTCCCAGAGCTCCACGACACACTCAGGCAGCACCAGCCATGAGCTGATGCACTTAATCCCTGGCTTTGATCCTGCAGCTCGAGCAAGCTGGAAATGCCTTTCAAGTTGGGTTTTTTTTTTTTTTTGATGGAAAATTGGGTTTTTGAAGTGAGTAACTTCCTGTTGTCAGATGGGCTGTGCTTTCCAATGAAATCTTTGCTGGGGAATTCTTTCTCTCTCTTTAGAAGAGCTGAATGCCTGAAACTGGACTGTTGTGTATAAACCAGAAACCTCCTCCCAGTACTCCCCTTTTCTCCAAGCTGGTTTTATGTCCAAAGTCTCCAGTGTGTGCCAGCAGCCTGACTTCCATGTGCATGCTCTGCAGTGATCCATCTATACTGTATTATACATATCCACGTTTTAGGAACCATCTTTAATCCCTCTAACATGTGTGATGGGTTTATTTTGTGCATCCTCAACTCCTTGTTTATGTTGTAAAGATTCTGGCCAGTGTGAGCAGCTTCCTGGATTTAAACAAGGACCATGTGGATGCTGGGCAGGATAGGGCAGAGATCAGAGTGCTGTAGCGTGTCCAGGAGTTTTCTGAAGCTGGGATGCCTGGGATAATTGCAGAGGCATTCTGTTTTCCTGGGAAGGTTCATGTCAAGGGTTATGAGCTGCAGACTGAGAGGGAAGGTAACAACAGCTCCTGGTGTAGGAAAGTATCTGTAATGGAGCAGATGTTTCCCAGTGCTGTGCTGAGGTGCTTGGAGAGCTGTGGAGGTAATGAGAAAGGAAATACTGGTAGTAGCATCCCACAGGTGAGGGCAGGTATGGGATGATGTAAGGATGAGGTGAGGAGTGTGAAGGTGCCCTCAGGAGGTGGACCTGTGTTAACATGGCACATTTGTAGGCATTGTTCTCTTATCCTCCTGCAGCCCACGCTCAAGGTCTCTGCCTGCCCTTAACCACCCACCATGAGCTCTCAGAGGCCCTGGGGTGCTACCTGAGTGTGTCATTTTGGGGCGTGCTCTGTTCTGTGTTTCCTTGCTCAGCTGTGCACTGCCTGTCATGCTGTCCCGTGCAGCATCTTGTGTGATGGGTGAAGCATCCACTGGCAGCATGGACCAGGTGGCTCCATGGTGGTGTTGACCTGTGCTACCCAAAAGTTTTCCGTGATGAGAGTGCTAAAACACTGGCACAGGTTGCCCAGAAAAGCTGTGGCTGTCCCATCCCTGAAAGTGTCCAAGGCCAGGTTGGATGGGGCTTGGAGCAATCTGGTATAGTGGAAGGTGTCCTACCCATGGCAGGGGAGTGGACTAGATGGTTTGAGGTCCTTTCCAACCCAAAACATTCCACAGTTCTTTGATTTCTCAGTCCAACAGGCAGCACCAGCACTCTGGCTGTGTGAGCTTGGCTGAGAGTAGTCCAAGTACATCAGAATGTTGGTGCTTGTTTTCCCTCTCTGTGGGTTCAGGAGGGGTCAAGATGTTGAGTGCAATCAGCGACAATGTCATCTGCTGTCTCGACTCGCTGGCTGAAAGTTGACATTAAAGATGAAATTAAAACTGTGCATAGATGAAGAACAAAACTAATGGCCTGACCAAGATACAGTGAGTGCCCAGGACAGCAGTGAATTATCTGCTGAGTGAAATCTCAGCCAATTATAAATTCAGATTGCTTGAACCTTATAATTACCATCCTCTTTTCAGTGCCTGCTTCAGTTCCTGCCCATGCCGCAGTGCTGCTGCTGTGCCGGGGCCAGTTCAGGGTGACACAAAGGGAAGCAAGAAGGGGTCTCTGCAGAGCTTCAGCTGACTCTTCCATCTGTGATTTGTGGTGGAAGGAGTGTTGGAAGAAAGGATTTAGCCTTTATTATTATTGTCTGCTGTCCATGGCTTCTCCGTGAGCTCTTCTCCCTTTGAGGAGCCAGAGAAAGGGCAAGCTTGGAAGAGGCTTTTCCTCTGCTATTGCTGAGGCTTCTGTAGATTGGAAATATGCAAAAGAAAGAAAAAAGCTGTGTTTTGTAGCACTAACATCCCCCCTCTGCTGGAGAAAGAGGCATGAGCCATGTGGAAATCCCATCCTCTGTTACCTGTCAGAGCAGCGCTGCCTCCCATGGGGCTGTGAGTAGGACCAGGATTAACAAAACCTCCCTGTGCTGGTAAATCGTGCAGAGAGCTGGTAGTGATTCCAAAGCTTTTAGGAGAGTGGTGGGGTAGAAAATTGAGATAAACCCTCCATCATACTGCCACGTGGGACTTGTTCACCTGGGAGCTGCGAGTGTGTTCCCACTGGCTCTGGGTGAGTCACAGATTGCTGCTTGATTTATAATTTACTGCACTGCCGTGGGGCTCACAAAAGTTTTGTTGTGTATGTGTGTGTATCTGTATTCCTCCACACCAAGAAGAGTTAGCCAAGGACGAGGGCTGCAATTGTGACTGCTGAGACTCCCACACAGCAGATGAGGGCTGTTCCCAGCAGGAACAGAGCTTTGATGGTGCTGGAGCTGTCGGCCCCTGAGCACTGAACCAGGTGTGCTTTTGCTCCTTCACTTCCAGACCCCTTGGAGAAGGGAATGCAGGCCCAGTTGAGGCTCGCTCTAGGTTGGTGGTGGTGTGGGCCGGAACCCCCCACTGCTGTGGGGACACTGGGAGAGAGGGTATGTGGTCCCCATGGGTGCTGCAGCCTGTGCCTTGTGGGCAGAGGGGCTTTTCCCTCCGCCTCCATTCCTCCTGGCTCAGCCACGGTTCAAGCTCCCTCACAACACTTGGGTACTTTTAGTTACCTCAGGGCAAGTTTGTCATCTAGTGACCTCCTTGAGCAGGGGGACCTGTGCCACACACCAGGGTTCTTGTCCCTGTTGCTTCCCATCTCAGTGGCAGAGCAGTGAGTGCTCAGCTAATGCTGAACTCCCAGAGGATCATCCTGCCTCATCCCTGATGCAGCCTGCTTAAATATTGATTGTTTGGAGGTCATGGGGGCCAGGAATCAGCACTGAGAGCTGAGATCTTTGATAATTTTTTTTTTTCCTTCTCAGAAGTCTGCTTTTTGGGGAGGGTTAGAATTTTTTTTCTTATTAAACTAAGCTATTATGGGGATTGAAATAGCAAAGCTGCAAAACTGCGTTGGTTAGATTAATCTCTTGCTTTTTTCAAACCTAAATTCACATCCAAGATGATTTCAATGTTGCTATCTCAAGAGCAGCTTGAGCTGGAAAATGAAAGCATAAAGCTGTGTGAAAATCACTTGGTGATGCCGTGTTTGGGATGAGGCTGGAGGATTAATCTTCAGCCTTCGCTTCCTGGCCAGACCAGGACTGTAGTCTGAGGAGGGAGAAAGATGGTTGGCAGATAAGGTTATTTTTAAATATGAAGTGTAACCTTCTTTGATCAAAGTCTACCCCCTAAATGCCCTAATTTCGGAAAGTGGCTGATATCAATTTGTTCACCCATTGCATGAGCCTCAAGCAGTAGGAAGGGATGAAGATGATGAATGGTTAAGTATGTGAATGAATTCCACCCTTTTTGGGTTTGATAAACCAGAATTTGTGGTTCTTATCAGCTCTGTGAGTGTGGAGACAGTGAGATGCAAGAGCTGAGAGGCAGATGAGGCTGCTGAGGCTTGTGGGCTTGGAGGGTTGACTTGTTTCTGGGAAGATGAAGGCACCAAGGAAGGTGCTATTAGCCCTCTGTGTACTGGTGCTGGGTCCAGACCCCTTGATGAAGGGATGGGGAGAAGGTGAGTGGCCAAGCCTGTTACACAAAGGTCCAAGGAATGAGGAAAGAGCAGGTGAGGGATGTCAGCCCTTGGGCCTCTCACTCTGGGACACCTCTCACTTGGACAGTTGCCATTTTTTGATAAGAGAGGGGCTGCTGAGAGCATTGGGGCTGCAGTCCCCCAGCTTTCCACTCAGGTCTTCAACTGAGTAACAGTGGAGCATCAGATGTGCCTTCAAAAGCATAAAGAGGAGGGATGAAAGTCCCTGAACCTTTTGCCATCAATGGCAGCACACTCGTGATGAGCCTGGAGGAGCTAGGGAGGTTCTGAGGGAACCTGTGCTTTGTAGCCCTTTGTACTGGCTCGAAAACTGCCAGGAAAATTAAGAATGAACAGAACAAAGTCTCTAGTCCACACTTCCTTGGAGAGAGATCTGTCCATGGACTGTGCCATGTCCATGTCGGTCCTTCAGCCATGGCCTTGGAGTTTTTCAAGACAATTTATGTTCCCATCAACCTTAATCTTTGTTCTGCTCATCCCTTGGCATACGATTTCACTGATTATTTTGGTTTTTCCCCTCTGTTAAGACTTCTTAACAATAAAGACACTTTATGTTAGGATTTTTTGTAACATCTTTCTGGATGCTTCAATTCTGTGTTATCTTCAGCAGTTTCTGAATTTCCATTCAGTCCTGATTCTTCTCTCCATCGTTTTTCTTCAATACAAATTGCTGAACATGCCCCTCTGTGTGCTGTTTCCTTCCCAAAACAGGAACGTCTGCTTCCTGAAACCACTGTGAGCCGTGGTCTTTTCAAGGCTTCTGGTTTGTGGTTGTTTGAAGGGTGTGAGTTGAGCTTCAGTTCTTTCACTTCTGCATTTTAAAATAAATAAAAAAAAAAAAAAAAAAAAAAAAAATAAAAGTATTAGTGGGACTCCAGGTCTCATTTTCTGGAAGTTCCAGCAGTGGCGAGTTCCCTGTGTGGGAGGTGATGCTCTACCAGCTCAGCTGTGCCTGGTGGTGCATCCCTGGGGAACTGCTTTTTGGCATCCTCAGGTACATTTTCTGCTCCTGGGGTTCCTGGAAGCTGGGTTTGCTCCTTGCAGATCCACCCTTTGCCCAAGGACAGGATGCTGTTTTAGGACTGTTTCTCTTCAGCTCCTCCACAATGCTCCTGCTTCCAGCAACCTCATGCTACCTGTGCCCTTTTTTCCCTCTCTTTTTTTTTTCTTTTCTGATTTTTCAGAGCTTTTACTCTGAGTTTTCCATTTCTGAACACATAAGTGTGTTCCCTTTGCAACACTCATATCCCAAAATGAGTCCTTGTGTTTCTGCAGCAGAGTCTGGTTACCTGTCTGCTTTTCCCTCCTGTAGCTGCAGGTTATTGAGCAGAAACACCTCCCTCGTAGGTAACCCTCTTGCACTGAGGGTCTGAGTGGGGTGTGAGTCTCCATCCTCCTCTGACCAATGCCTATGTTTCTGGAGAGCTCAGAGCCACAACATTTTCTACTTTATTTGGATTTGTATTTTTTTCCTCTTTTTGCTCCTGGCACTTCAGCCATGTCAGTGACAAAGCTTTGCCTGAAGGCAGGTTGGTAGAGCTTGACTGGATGCGGTGAGGGGTCTCAGGCTGCTTGTGCTGGAAGGTGCTGCCATGTGAACACCCTCATTTGAGGGAAACAAAGTCCTTTTTCTCTTTTAAAAAGGTGTTTGGCCAGCAGTTTTGGAGGGCATAGCCCTGGTTTTGGAGGCCGGGCAGCACCACTACCCCGGGACCATCACTGGGATGTGGAGATAAGTGGGGTGGTTGTGCTGCCCCCTGTGCTCCTGCCTGCATGGCACAGGGGTTGTGTGCCCCTGCAGCTCCTGGGTTGCAGGGTGGCTGCTGCGAGACCACCAGCCCCACTCACACAGCACCCACCTCCCTAGGAGATGGAGAAGGAGCAGTGCTGTCCCTCTCCCCACACCTCACACCCACAGCCCTCTGCTCCTGAAACAACTGGCAGCTTTGCCAAAGGATTGATATTCCTACCCTGAGTAGCTGTTGTTTAATATTCAGGATACACTGCATTTGTGCACGATGAATATTCAGGAGTGGGAATGAGCAGAGCTCAGCTGACACTGCTGGCAGAGCGCTGGGGATGGTGCTGGTTCTCCTCAGGTTCTCTTAAGTGATTCCCGGCGCGTGTCTCTGGAAAATGGGTCCTAGCAACATTCAGTAGCTTTGAGTAATTTGGAGAGTTGGCTACGTGCAATTGAGCGTCAGATGAATTTCTCAGCAGGCTCGGAGCCCTTCTCTGCGATGCTGAATATTGCTATTATTATCACATTAGCCCCTGAAACACCTGACAGGTATAATTAAGTGATTTTACCTTGACAGCTGATGTGCTTTTTTAAAAAGGCAACTTTGAATAACCAATCGGTGTAGTTTGATGTGCCCTCTTATAGAAATCAATATGTAACAGCAGCAGATCTGCTGATAAATCCTTCTGTGTTGGGAGTGGAGATGAATCTTGGGACCTTGAGAAGGAGGAGTGGGAAGGTTACCTTACCCAGGGAGTGTCCCAGCTCCTGCCTGGTCCCTGGGGTGTCCTGGCTCCTTCTTTGGGCTCTCAGGGTCTCCAGGGAAGTCATCCTCTGGCTGAAAGGTGCTCATTGGCCACTGTGGGTGTGGGCACATCCCATGGAGCTGGCAGGCTCTGCTCCCCATGGGAGGTGTGACCCTTTATTTGACCTTAAAGGTCTTTTCCATTCCAAAGGATTCTGTGAGTGGTGGCAGATCAGCCCACCTGGGTTTGATCTTTATCAACAAACAGGTAGGTCTGTGATGAGGAAAGCAGAGGTGTGTCCCCAGAATCTCCTGAGCTGGCTTCCAGATGAACAAGTTCTTGCACCTGGTACTGTTTCAGAGCTCTTAGCTGGGTGGTCCATAGGAGAGCACATCTGAAGCAGCTGGAGAGCCCTGTCCTTGCAGGATGTCGTGACACCATGTTGCAGTACAATGTGCAGTGTGAGCATATAGTGTCTATAATTGCAGTGTGTGACATAGAGCATCATGTCAGAAGGTGGAATATCCACCATGAGCCATGCAGCTGGGCTGGATGGCAGCACTGGGGTGGCACAGAGTGTGAATTCCTGCTGTTTGCACTAACAAGGCAGCCTGTCCCCCTGACCTGTCAGTCCTCTGCAATGGGCTCTGGCTGTGCACAGCAGGATTAGGGCTGCCCTCGGGTGTACCAAGTGTCTATGGGAGCCAGGTGAATGTTTTGGGGTGTAGATCAACGTCCTTGGCTCTGCTGCTTGAAGCAAGCGGAGTTTCAGATGTGAGAAGCAGGGATATTTCCAATCATCTCCCTCTGTATGGCATGGATTAGGCATTTCTTTGTCCTGCCTATTGCCTTCATTTGGTTACTTTGGGAGCATATTTTGCTTTGATGGGAGCATGCCCAGTACTGTTCTTGGGAGGGATATCGAGCACCACCACCAGCATGAGCTCCCCATGGCTCTGACCCTCTCAGTCCTGTGCAAGTGGTGGTTTACTTGCTTGAGGATGGAGAGACCTGGGCAGCCAAAGGCAGGACAGGCTCCTGCCCCATGGCCAGAAGGGCAAGTGGCCACAGTGGCCAGGGAACAGGGTGGGATGCTCCCAGCAGGAAAGACTTTTTCCTCCTGTTCAATAAATTTGCATCCTTCTGTCCCCTGCACCCTGCTGTCTCCTCTGAGTGTGGCCCTTTGGAGCCCCATCTGAGTACTCCAGCTTTTCCAAGCACATTTGCTTGCAAGGAGCTGTGATTTGGACATTTTGGTGTTCAAAATCATCATGATATGCAGCCAAATCCTTGTGAGCTAGCCCTTTTGTGCTGCTATGGGCATCTCTGATTTATGGGATAAGCTCAGAAAATAACGTGCAAAAAGGTGTGTGCCATGTGGGATGTGCCAAAACAATAAATCCAAATTCTTTCCTTGTTTGTGCAAAGGGCTTTTAGGAACCAGATGTCTGGCATCCAAAAGAAAACACGCATGGGTTGTCTTTCAGTGTGAGCTTTCTGGCTTTGTTTGTTTATTTTTATGACAGTGATTGGAAGGTTGAAAGATGAGAGAGCCTGATGGATGTGCTTGCTGCAGCTCCGTGTCCTGGCTGGAGCCTGATGCTTGTGGTGGAGCGATTCATAAAAATCCAACCTAAATGGAAAACATCAAAAAAACAAGCCTCTTCTTTGTCCTCCCAAGGAAGGAGCTGTGTCCTGCCTGAAGCTCTCCTTGTATTATGGAGGAGGAGAGGTTTCCAAGTGGTTCAGGAGTAGTGAGGCTGCAGCATGGTGCCTGAGGAAACCCAAACCTCTTTCTGAAGTGTGTTTGTAAAGGTTCGTCTCAATGTAACTCACCCTGAGTACTTTCATACTGCTTAAAATGGTGTTTTTCCTGGATAACTGGTGCATGGAACCATTTTTATTAACTGCATGGAGGTTTGTGTGTTTACTGGGTGCAGAAGTTGAAAGCTGGATATTCCCTGGTGGCATATGCAGGTGTAAAGCCAGGTGAAGGTCTTTGGGAAGCTATGAGCCTGTGGCAGGGTCAGGAATGCAGATGTTTTGGGAGAATAATCACTAGGTAAATGCCAGAAGAGTCCAAATTTCTCTTCAGCCACACCTGGCTTCTGACAGCAATGCCTTTGTTAGCAGAGACTCCTGACAGTCAGATCCAACAGGAAGCCAAGCACGCTGAGAAATGGAAGGATGCTTAAAGAGGGTGTTGTGGAGAAAGGAGCTGGGAGCAGGGGGGTAACGTGTTTTAGGAATGATGTTTGCAACATGACCTTACTAGTTTTGTTTGGAATGTGCCAGGTGAGGACAGAGCAGATTTTTTTATGCGTTGGAGGGGTGGAGGTAGGGCACGCATGGTGGCTTTCATTGTGTTCTCTTCCCAGATGCTGTTGGACACCAGCATAGGACTGTGGGTGTTGTCCTCCAGTGGTAGGGCTGGAGAGGGGGATGCAGCAGCAGCAGATGGTAATTCCTGAGACCTGCACCTTCTCTGCTTCCAAGGAAGAGTTTTATCTCTCCTGACCCCTTAGCACCGCTGGCTTGACTGCTGGAACGTGCACTTTGGGCCATGGCTTCTTCCCAGGTTTTGCTGATGCTGCTGGGACATCCCTCAGTGAGACCAAGAGCTCCTGTGCAAGTTGCAAGAGATTCTCTCTTTCTGGGAGTCCTGTCTCTGTCAGCTCTGTCTGAGAAAGACTTTAATCTTTGCCAAGAACAATTGAATTGATTTCTTAAGATAGTAGGTGTGGATGCTATCCTTGTCACTACCATGAGCCAGCTCCCAGGGTGCATGGAACCTCTGTCACGTTGGCTGGACAGGCTCTACTTTGGGCTGCAGCCCACCAAACAGCTCATCAGAATTCACCACCTGCTCCCTGCTTGCCTGTGGCATATTCTTAATCATTCTGCCTCAGTTTCCCATTGTTAAAACCATGTTCTGTGTGCTTGGCCTTGGCAGAGGATGGCTGAGAGGAGCTCTGACTGTGGGGCACAGCCAGGTCTTGGAGCTCAGCTGGTGGAGGAGGTATTGATTTTTCTCTGCCTTGTTTTCAAGTGGACTAGTCAGTTTTCCATCCAAACTTCATGTGCTGTTAATGATTTGCTGTCAACCTTTTGTTTTAAGGTCTTGCTGTTCACCTTTTTGGAGGTGAGGCGTGTTGGAGTGTACACCCCTGAGGCAGGATTGAGGGCAAGATCCTTTCCACCTCTTTGGGTCTGATCAAAGAGGGTTTGTTGTCTGATCAAAGAGAGCACAGTATTGTGCAGTGAGGTGAAGAGGGGCTTCATTTGCTCATTGGGTGTAGGGGCTCCCACTGTGCAACATTTTGCCCAGCCCCAGCCGTGAGCTGCAATATGTCGGCTTGTCCACCCAAGGGCTCAGAGCTTTTCCCATAGGACTGTGCTCCTGGGCAGTGCTGGGCTTGCTGATGCAAACAAGTGCCAGTTGCTTGGGATCAGAATGCCACTTGGAGAGGAATCCGCTGTCGGTGCATTGGGTGGTGCTTCCGCTGGAGACAAAGTGCTAGTTATTTATTGCTTGGCCTTCACCTCCCTTTGACTTTCCTTGGGCACATCTCCCACACTGCTCATGGAGGGTCTGCCTCCCTTAGGGGAAGCTCATCCTGCAGTGTTCCCAGCAGCACAGGTCCCCACAGCTCTGCTGGGCTGTGCCAGTGGTTTTGGGGATGGCAAGCACTGACAGGACCTGCTGCTTGGGCATCCTTATTCCTCCTTCACCTCATCACCCCCTCTGAGCCCCGCAATCTGCCTCAGGTGTAGCGTGGTTGTTACCCCCTGGAAGAAAAGAAATTATTGTCCTGAGTTCATTTTTGGGGTTTTCCCAATGAAATGGGAGAAAAGTGCTTTGTTTCACTTCCTGCCAGCCCACAGAGACAGTGTGGCCACTGGGCAAAAATCCGTATGAGAGTTTAGGATTTGAAGGAGTGTGGCACAGCCCTGGGGCAGGTCCCAGACAGGTCAAGGGCTCCATCCTCAGCAGGGATCCCCTTCACCCCATGCAATGCCCCTATCTTCGGAATCCCATGGTTGTGCCCAGATCAGCATTCACTCAACCCCTTCTGCATCAGCTGTTGTTCAGACTCAGCCTTTCCATTTCATCTGATGCTGCTCCATTCTTAAAGCTCTGATTTTCAATTTCACAGTGTTCCTTGTCAGTCCCAGCAGGAAATATGTTTGGGACCATTTGGAAAACAGAGGGAGGAAAAAAATTACCAGAAGGGTTTTTTTTCACTTCTTTGATGTGTATGTATTTATTTATTTATTTATTAGCAGAAAGCGCAGTGAGAGCACAACACGTCTCCCGCAATCTGTTTCCTGCTTGCTGGGTATTAGAGGATGACACCAGCTGGGCTGGTAAAAAAGTCTTAAAAAAGAATAATCCCAAAGCTACATTAGCAATTAAATATGTCACTCGCTGAACTCTGGAGCTTAATCCATTTTCCCCCTTGTTCTCTTCTTTCTTTCCCCCTCCCCCCCCACCCC
>JAWWEE010000142.1:19656424-19714571 GCA_035221455.1 Xenops minutus | reverse complement strand
CAACCCGGCTTTGATTCTCTCTTGTTTTGTTTCTGAATTCTGGTTGGAGGCTGTGCCAGATGGGGGTTGTGCCTCAGACTCCTGCTGAATTTTTCTGTATTCCAGTGAGGATTAATTAATATGATACATGAGCGACTCCTGGGTGATGGCACCACTCTGAGGGGGCATGAGGTGGATGAAAAACTCTGAATTAGTCCTAGACTCATCAAATCACAGTCCTGTTCAGATTGGAAAAGACCTTTAAGATAAACAAGTTCAATAGTCAACCAAGCAGCATCACCATGTTCACCACTAAATCGTGTCCTCAGATGCCACATCCAAATGTTCTTTGAATGTGTCCAAGCATGGTGACTTCACCACTGCCCTGAGCAGGCTGTTCCAGTGCTTTCCATGAAGAAATATTCCCTTATATTAAACATAAACCCCCCCTGGTGCAACTCAAGGCCATTTCCTCTCAACCTGTTGCTTGTTACCTGGGAGAAGAGGTCCCACCTGAGCTGCCTTTTCTGAACACCAGCTATTTGTACTTCTTGCTAAGAGGGGTTTCAGTTGGAGCATCTCTTCATCCCAGGACAGATTTGGTGGAGGACATGAATGATGGGCTCCACTCTTCATGTGGACTGTGAGCCTTTACCTGCTGTCAGCATGGGCCAGTCTTCCCAATGAGCCATTGAAATGGGCTGAGGATGCTCACCCTGGAGGAAAGAAGCTCATAGGGGGACCTTCTTGCTCTCTACAATTCCCTGACAGGAGGGTGGAGCCAGCTGGAGATCAGGCTCTGTTCTCAGGGAACAAGCTACAGGATGAGAGGAAACAGCCTCAAGTTGTGCTAGTGGAGGTTTAGCTTGGATATTGGGGAAAATTTCTTCATGGAAAACACTGTAAAGCATTGGAACAGGCTGACCAGGGCATTGGTGGAGTCACCATCCCTGGAAGTGTTCAGAAAATGTGTGGATGTGGCACTTGGGGATATAGTTTAGTGGTAAACATGGGGTGGTGGTGCTGGGTTGACAGTTGTACTTTATCTTAAAGGTCTTTTCCAACTGTAACAATTCCATGATTCTATGAAATGTCCCATTTTGGCATGTTGGAACCTGCTCCTACCGCTTTCCTCCCATCTCCTGCTGCTTTGCATCCCTCCTTTCCATGTTTCATCCCTTGAATGAGTCCTGGAGCTCCTCCAGCCTGTGGGTAGTGGCAGCCCCCAGTGAGGTGCTGCCCTCAAGTGTTTTGTTGGAATAAATTGACTTGTAAATTATCAGTGGAACCAACTGCTGCTCTGGCCATGCTCACAGAAGAACTGAACAGTTCCCTGGAAGTGTTCAAGGCCAGGTTGGACAGGGCTTGGAGCAACCTGGTCTAGTGGAAGGTGTCCCTGCCCAGTGCAGGAGGTTGGAACTGGGTGGTCTTTAAGGTTGCCTCCAATCTAAACCATTCCATGATTTTAATGCAGCAGCACAAAGCCCTGTTTGTATAGGACCAGAGCCTTGGGAAAGAGAGATGGGAAGCTGATGTTGGAACCACACCCTTCCCCTTGTCTTCCTCCCATTCCATGACATCAGGAACGTAGGAGGGGGCATTATCCAGCCTCACCTGCCCCTAGGTTGGGTGGCAGAGGCCAGGCTGGGGGGTTTCACACCATTACATTGAGACATGGTATGAGCAGAGAAGAACAGTGCAAACACTGGGTGCTTGGGGGGTCCTGCCAGAGTGGCAGCCTTGACACCAAACTCCATTCACTGCTGGGCTGAGGCACAGGGGGAGCGGGGAAAATTAAGGAGAATAGGGAGTAATAAACGTGACAGCTTCAATATAATTTAAATCCAAGTCATGCCCAGCCAGGGAGTTTATGTTTCAAGTTGTCCATTGCTGAACTTTGAGTAACCTTGGGTAAGTGAAGGCATCCTGTACACCTTTGATGCTGTCGGCAGCAAGTTATTGAGTGCTGAAAATCTGCTTTTTAACTTGTGTAAAACACTGTGATTGAAAAATTGAAATGAAATGCTAATGGGGCTGCTCCAGAGCCCAGGCCGAGGCCTCTCATGGAAACTGTGCTCCCAGCAGCCCTGCCAGCACATAAATCTGTGGCATCAGAGGGAACAAAAAGTTCCCATTGGCAAAGATTGGCTCTAAAGAAAGATGAGGGGACTGAGGAGGGAATAAAGGGAAGAAAAGCAAATTAGATCAAGGTTCAGTGAGTGACCCTCGGGGTGGGGGTCTGCCAGGAGGATCAGTGTGGGAAGGTTATTCATGTGCCTTGACACTGCTCAGTGTTGAAAGAGTCTTTTGACCCCTCCGTGGATGTGCAGGAAAGGGACTGCTGGAGCAGGATGAGATCAGGAGCGAGCAAGGGGAATGGACAGGGAAGGAGCCAGGAGTGTATAGGGGGATTGGGATGGGTTTGGGCGAGAAAGGGGCCAGGGGCAAGCAGAGGAAAGGGGCTGAGAGTGGGCAGGGGGAATAGGCAGGGAGGGGGCTGGCAGAGAGCAGGAGGAGTGGGCAGAGGAAAGGGGCAGGGAGCAGGATTTTTGTGCCAGCCTTTCATTATAATAATTCTGGATTTGCCGCAGAAAACATTCTGGGTGCTTTGGCTGATGCAGCCAAGCTCCTGTCAGTGGCAAAAGGTGTGAAGAGGTGCAGCTGTGGTTTTCCTGGATGTGGGAGCTCCTGTTGTCACTTCAGTGCTGAACTTCTTTGGAAGCTGCTGCAGGAGCCTGCAGGCTTCCCAGATGCTTTCTCTCTGCCCATTTGGGAGTCAGCCGAGAACCCCAGGATTCAGGATGCTCCATGGAAGCTTCCTGAGTCACTCCCTGTGCTGACCCATCAAGCCAGGTCCCAGTGGGACTGCAGCTGGGGTGAAGGGTGTCACTGGTTTAAGTGCCGTCCCAGTTATCAGGGAGGTTTGGGAAGCCCCTGCTTTGAGAGGAGAGAGGATGCGAGAACCTCAGCTATCGTGCCAAATTAAGCATCCCAGGGGTGGTATGCATGCTATGCTGAGACTTTGGGGAGAAGCTCAAATGCCGACCCAAATCCACTCCAAAGGCTTGGGGGAAAAAAAAAACAAAAACAAAACACACACAAAAAACAGGAGGCAAACAAAGCGAACCCATGAGGTGTTTGTTTTATTTTCTGGAACTCTTTGGATTTTCCAGCCAGCCTCATGACTCCCTCAGGCTCTGACTCACCAGGACAGAACTGATGCCTGCGCTGGGCAGGCAGGATGCTGGGCAGAGGGCTGTGGGGCAGGGTCTGCCTGGAGGCTGCTGCTCGCCCCTTGAGTTCTCATCTTGTTGGTGCACCCTAGCGATGCCCACTCAAGCTTGGTCCTGGTGTTTTTCAGGGAAGCAGCTGGATGCTGGGAAACCTTGTGCATGGGGAGAAGCTCTGCATGCATGAGGGAGCAGTGGCACTGACTCTGCGCCCTAGGCAGCCCACCCCAAGGGTCCATGGGTGGCCCGTGAGGCTTTAGGCTCCCCTCTGCCAGCTGTGCCATAGAGCAGATATGTTTCCTTTCTCCTCCAAAGTACCTTGGGGGTAATCAGCTGGATTTGGGGTGTGAGCTCAAAGGGAAGCAATGAGCTCACCCAGCCCAGCACTGCGGGACTGCAGTGGGCAGCAAAGAGGCTGCTGCCCTGCAAGGGGCTTTGGCAGGGTAGGTGCAGGTGAGGGCTGTGCTGGTGGCAGAACTTTACTGAGCACTCAGAGGCCATTTATAAAGTAATACTTTGTCAAGGTGAGCCTGGGCTGAAGGGAAACCCTCTGGAGCAGGTGCTGGAGGGCAGCATGCCTGGCTGGGAGATAAGGCAGGGAAGTGTACAGTGTAGGGTGACTGGTTTTGGATCAAGGATGGAGGTGAGTGGGAGAGCAGAGCTGTTGGCCATGCTGCCTTATCTGGGCGCCTTTCCCACTGATGACAATGCAGAGAATCTGCTCCCTGCAGGGACTCACCATTACTGTGGCTGCTCACATCTGGCTCCAAGCAGATTTGGAGTGTGACTTGCTGTGTGCCCTTGGGGTTCCCAAGGTGCTCAGTGGGGAAGCTGAGCCTGAAACGCTGCTCTCATTGTGATCAGTGTGGGGTTTTCAGCATAGAGCAGAGCAGGTCGCCACAGTGTCTGGGCTCAACTGGGCTTTTTTGGTGGGCACCATGCCCATAGTGCCGGAACAGGGATGCCAGGTATCATGAAATGTACCCATGTGACCCAAACCAGCACAGTTGAGGGTAATCTGTAGTTGTTGGGGGTTCACTCCCAGCAGGATGACTGTTGGATCATAGTCTGCTCCCCACATTTTGGGGCATCTATTATACTTAATTCTGCAGGCACAGGACTCCTGGGGTTGTAGGAGTTTGGTTTGGTCTTTAAATGCCAGCTTTGTGCCCTCTGGTGACTCAGAAGGCCAGAAGCAGAGAACACCAGCATTGGTTTTCTGAAAATCTCGTGGTTTTCTGTGAGGGGATGGCAGTTAGAGAGGGAGCTTTGTGCAGGGGGAACACTGCTGGGGGTTCACATCCTGGGGGTTCGAATCCACTGCTTGTTCTCCAAAGCCACCTCAGCCACACAGGACACTCTACAGGCTTTTCCCTGCTGAACCCAACAAGGGTTTGTGCTTCCCAAGCTACACGTAGCCATGGGATGCTTCCATGTGCTTTTGTTGGGGAGTTTATGGTCACTTTGTTGCATTAATGTGTTCTGTCAGCCCAGCTGCAGGTCCAAGCCCAGGATTTGGTCTGTGCTTACTCTGAATTCTCACAATGGACTCAATGGTCTTAGAGGACTTTTACAACCTAAACAATTCTGTGTGGGGTTTTGGGTTCCTGGGGTTGTTTGGGGGTTTTTGGAAAGGAGAAAGGGGCAAGCTGAGAGTGGCTGGGGAGGACAGTGGTGGCACAGCATGGGGCTGCTGTATTTGGGATGTGGGCTGTGGGGCAGCTCGCAAGAAGTCCCTGGGTATGCTCCAAGGCCTTGCAGCAGCTCATCACTTTGGTACATTTGGTTTTTTTCCGCAACAACTCACCTTTCCCCCAAACTTCAATGCTGACTGAGCCCACCAAGCCTTGGAGTTTTCTGGGGAAATAACTAGAAATTTAGGACTTTCCCTCCTAGTGCAGAGAGAAGAGAATTTTTCTTATATCAGAAATGGATGGGTTTTCTCTTGAGGAGTGAAAAAGGGCTGATGGGAGCTTTGCACTTTGCTGGGTGCAGCTTTAGCCAAGTTTGAAGCAGCTGGAGCAGGTTTTGGCATGAGCACTTACCCTACACTAGGCGTGAAGGCTCCAGCAGTCCCTCCCCTCCGTGCTTCCCAGATGTTGTAACTTTTGGAAAAGTATACCTTGGGTTGGTTCCTGGCCTTCTTCCTCAAGGTGGTCTTCAGGGAGACTTGGGCAGCACCCATCCAGCAGCACAGCATGGGGTAGGCAACTTTTGGGGTGCTTGGCACTCTGGCTGACACGGGGTTGTGGTTTTGGGGGAATGAGGAGGGCAGCAGGGCTGGCTGAAGGTAGACTGGGCACACAGGCTCCTTCTGCACTGCCCAAACCTGCTGCCTTCAGGACTTTGGGGCACCTGCCAGCACTGCACCATGTCCCAGGCCTCAGGGCAGCCACAGCAGGCAGGGATGTTTGCTCCAGGAGGGAAAACCTGTTCAGGCATTTTCTCTTGTTCCTTTTCCCGTAAGACATTGGAGCTTGTGTAATCCATGGGGCTGGTGCCTGAGATCTGCTGGATAAGCTGGCACTGGCCTTGTGCTGGGGCAGTCCAGGAGCAGTCTGGGATGTGCTGGAGGAGGCTGTGGGCTCAGACCCCTGGGCTGGTGTGGAGCTCGACCCACTGGAGTCACCAGTGGTGCCCTGGCTGTGCCAAGGGAAGTGTGTGGACTTTGCTTGCCCATGGTTTCTGCAGCAGCCACGGCGCCAGTTGCTCTGGTGGGGCTCTGGGATACAAAGGCTTTAGAAGTGCATTGTCCCCTCTGCATCTCTGCAAAGTGCCCTGTAGTACCCCACACGTTGCAGGGGCAAAGGGGGTCCCCAGGCAGTGCCTAGGCTCTGTCTGCAGAAAAGAGTCCAAAAACGCTGTTTGTGCCATTGCTTGGTGATGGTTTTGGTGACTTTTTGGAGTGTTTAGGCGTTTTGTTTGCTTTTCCAGCAGCAAAACAGCAAAGGGAAAAAGGCAGATGGAATGGGACTGTCTGCTTGTGTATGCACAAGGAGTTAAAGCCTTCTCCAGCGTCAGCACGTTCACCCTGAGGCTGAGTTTGTACTATGCGTGTCTATCTCAACATCTCCAGTGCTGGTTTGAACAGTCTCACCGTGGCTTTACATAAGCAACAAATCAGCCAAAATAAGCCCCATCCCAGGCAGTTGTTGCTGCATTGATTCTGCTTCCAAGAGAAACCTGAGAGTTTGCATCCTCCTTCGCACTGTGACCAGCCAGTACGGGCATGGCTGGGTGGGAGCAGGGAGCGCACCCTGCACTTGGCTTTCAGCGTTCCCATGGTCTTGCCTGCTGCCCCCGCAGCCAGGTGCTGGGACAGGGAGCCCAGGGCACCCTCAGAGCTTGCCCAGCCAAGCAGCTTCCCCTCTCTTCAGTGTGGCTCAGAGCCAGACAGGGAGAAACTCAGGGCAAGTTCCCCGAGAAGTGTGGGATGACCCGGTGAACATGCCCCTGACAGCTCTCACACATTGGTGCTGGGAAGGTGGAAAAGTTGGTTCAGCACAAGCACATCCTGCTTGTAGGAGGACGTAGGAGTTTGAGAGGAGGTTATTTAGGCGGCAGCAGCCTCCATGGGCTTCATGTTTCTTAGGATCACAGAATATCCCGAGTTGGAAGGGCCCCACCCCTTCTGCCCAGCTCCTCCTAGTTTTTCCATTAAAATTTGTTCTTCTGCCAGGAGAGGTGAGAAGGGAAGACCCTGGTTGCAGTGTCACCCTCCAGCCTGACCCTGGTGCTGCTCCCTACTAGCCCCTTGCTGAGTGCAGCAGCTCCATGGCAGGAGATATGAGGTCTCCCAGGGGACACTTTGGGCTTAATTGTCCCCGTTCATCCCTGTCCTGGCTTTGCCAGCACTGGGATGTTTGTTTCTAAACCAGCCTCAGAGATACTTCTTTCTCCCATGAGCAGGAACATAGCAAAGCCCCATTGAAGAATGTTTTCCTCAATGGCTTCCAATGCTGCTCTCAACTGTCTTCAGGGTATTAAGAGAAAGTGGCTCTTATTTCCTTCAGACCGGCAGTTCTGTTGTCAATCCATTGCAAACAAAGTTGCCAGGGCTGTGTGGGGAGATGCTCTGGGATCATCCTTGCTGTCCTTAGGGTGTTCAGGCATCTTCTGGATCAGGAGGGCTTCATATAGCTCAGCACTGGGTTGTGCCTTCCTGCCACTGCTGCCTGCTGCACAACAGCTCTCTGCACTGGGGTTGGGTGCTGTGAGTGCCACCAGGAGCCTCTGGTTGCTGCTGAGTGCCATCAGGTGCCACCAGGAGCCACTGGGTGCCATCGGTGCTGGATGCTGTCTCTTGTGCCCCCGGAGCCCAAGTGCTGACAGAAAGTGGAAGATTTGGGGCTGCCTTTTAGACCCTGACACTGATGTTTTGTGACAATTAATCTTGCTATTTATATCGCTCTAATTAGCAGCTTTTTATTAATATTATTGAGGCGCCACAGTGCTAATTATATGTCTGCTTAATGTGTGCTATCAGCGCTGTTCCAATCCAGTTTGATTCCGCCTGACATTATCCCACCATTAGCATTGTTTGTTGTGTGCTTAGGAAGATAATTTGATACTCCTAATCACTGTGATCCTCATTAGCAAACTGTCCCCACGTGCCCAAGCTTTTGAGAGTGATGCCACCAAGTGGTGCAGCTTTCCTAGGGATGTTTCTCTGGGAAATCTTCCCCATTCTAGGGGTCTCCTTTCTTTCAGGCTCTCCCTCAGAAGGAAAGAAACCCTTGGAAGATCATGCCCCCAAAAATAAAGCAAGTAGATCTTTGCTCTGGCATCTGCAGGACTTCTCTGGTCTTTTGCCTCTTCTGCTTCCCCTGCCAAATGCTTAAATATTTAAAATTTGAGGGAAAATGTAGCTTAAGTGTAGAGAAGTTGGCTTTAAGGGAGATTTTCCGTCTTTTACCCTACAGTGTTGTCCACTAACAGGGTTTTCCTGCTCTCCCATGAGCAGCTGGCCCAGGAACTGGTGACTGCCACAGCCAGGCTGTGGGAAAAGACCTTCCACCCACCTCCTGCTGCCTATTCTGTCCTTGGGGGGACAGGAAAGGTGGATACAAGTGACTGATGCTGGTCAGGGTCCCTACTTGCTCCCATGCACCATGTACCCTGGGACCAGCCCATCCATGCTGCCTTCCCATCCAGCTCCTGGAAAAGGTTTTGAACTGAGAGAAATCCTTCAGTATGGGGCAGGTGAAGAGATGAGTGTGATTCTTGACATTGTCCTGCCTGCTGTTCCTGCCTTAGTCCACTGTCCCATGGCTCAAGCAACTCTGTCTGGCTGCTGCTGCAGAGATGGGGGAAAGAGTAAAAAACGCTCCTGAGTGTGCACAGGAGTTGGATCAACAGGGAATTAAAACTCAGCTGCTGGAGTGTTTGATCTACTTGTTTGATCCTCAGAGCTGGAAGCTGAGTTTTCAGGGTATGCTGGGAGAGGGAAGGCACTGGAGTGCAGGTTCTGTATTCTGTTATCAGTCACTGCCAGCCAGTTTGGTGCTTCCCTTCAGCACAAGCCCCTGAAGGGGGGTTGTAAGGGTGGTAGAGTATGAAAAAGGGGGACAGGGGGAGTGAATATTTCAGGAGTCTTGGCAATGACTCACCTGCCCTGTGCCCTACCAGGAGGGAGCTCAGAGAGGGTTCCCCTGGGCAGGTGGTTCTGATGCTTCTGACTGCTGAACTCAGAGATGCTGACCCCCAGTTCCCACTGGTGGGATGCACCCCGTCCTTGGTCATTGTCACCCAATGCAATCTCTTTCTCCTCAGCCTTCACTCCCTGCCTGACTCCAGCTCTCATCCCTTCTAGCACAGACTGTCTGTTTTCAAGCTCTACCTGTACACAGCTCCCAGATGGAGGAATTGGCAGAAATAGTGCATGGGGACAGGAGGTGGGTGCCAGTGCCGTGGCAGGTAGCAGTGAGGTGGTGGAGGCAGTAGAAGTATGAGGAGGATGAGACACCAAATAAACCCCCAGTCTGGGACAAACAAGTGGGCTTGAGGCCAAGCCATTTGCAAATACAATTTATGCATTTATTGCCAATTAATATTTTATATATATGCAGTGTTTTGGCTCAGTAGAACTGAATGTTGTGTCCTGCTCACAGCACAGGTCAGGCTCCCCTTGGCTTGGTGACATCCCATCACTTGTTCCTGACCTCTGTTGCTGGGTCTGTCTGATCTCTGCAGAATTACATATATTTCCTGCCATAATTTGAAATGCAGGAGCTTTAGCTTCACTCTCAAGCTTATTTTGTGTTTGTAATTCAAACCCTTTCTCCCTGGTGTTCAGGCATGAATTCTGCTTTGCAGCCACTTTACGTGTTTCCCATTCAGTTTGGGATCAGCCAGATCTCAGTCTTGATGTACAGCCCAGGCAGCAAGGAGTGGGGAGACAGGTACCTTCCCCAGGATTCTTCCTTACTTTTTGCTTGAATTTTGCTAATTGGGTTTGGGAGGTGAGATATGAATTGAATGAAGTGATTAGTGAATCTTTGATAAACCTGTTATCTGGTGAAAATCACAAAGCGGCTTTTTCGATGTTGAATGGATCCAGATGTTCCTTGGGAATGTATGAATCTTCCATGAGTTTCTCTCTAGCACTAGACTCCCTGTTCAGTGTGTTCCCTTTGAATTCCATCTCTTCATTTCTGCCACAGACGCTTGGTTGTTTAATAAGTGCAGATAGGGATTTGTGTGAATGACGTGACGAATCCTAGATTTCCTTTAGCAGCCTCAGATGGGTGTTTGTGCTCCAGAGATGGTATCACTTTTGGAAAAGCTGTTGTACCCTGCAGAACGCCACGCCCTGAGCCAGGTGTCCCTGGTGCCCACAGAATGGTCCTGTGGCTCCTGGGGACACGTCACACATCATGAGGTTTTGCCTAATGAAGCTTTCCTTGTTGTGAATCACACAGAGAGCCTGAGAGGGTGAGGTATAAAGGGTGGGGAAACTTTAATGGAAAAAGTGTTTGTTGACGTTCTTTCAGGTAGTTTACCCTCTTCTGCCTTTGGCAATTGTTGGTGACATTGATTCTCCTGCCATTCTGATGCACCCATGTGCCTCAGATCTGTATGTGTCAGGCTTTTTTTTGCTGGAAATCCCATCTCTGCCCGAGATTCTCACACACCCATAGGAGTATTGCAAAGAGTTCTTCATAGCCAGGCAGTTATCTGCAGCAAAAGCAGTTAACATGATTGCAGTGTCATTAGTGTGCCCATGGAGACTTGTGTTTGCTGGAGCTGGTGTCATTCCCTTCCCTTCTCCTTCTCTTTCCATTCTCCCTTCCTTTTCCCCTTCCCTCTTTTGAGGACAACTTTTACGGTTTTCTTTGCCTACTGTGTATTCATAGAACTGCTTCAAAAGATGCATCTTCCACTAGTCAG
Source organism: Xenops minutus (assembly GCA_035221455.1). Taxonomy (NCBI): domain Eukaryota; kingdom Metazoa; phylum Chordata; class Aves; order Passeriformes; family Furnariidae; genus Xenops; species Xenops minutus. Next base: position 19,703,973 of record JAWWEE010000142.1, on the reverse strand, counting down.
CTCTTCTACGAGGGTATACATATTTATGGAATAAAGCTTTATCTATGTTTTATTCTTTGCAAGTATTTTGTTCACTTTGGCTTCAAAGCCAGGGTGCTGCCTTATGCCTGATGGTCCTTCCTCAGCAGTGGAACAGAGGGGCTCTCAGTATGTTTCCTCATGGTCTGATCTCTCCTCGAGCTGTGGTGTTGTTGGTTTGTCCTCTGGTTATCCCTCTGCCTTCCCAAGGCTCCTTCAGGTGCTCATTGTGTTCTGGTTTCTAATGCTTCCCTGTGTCCAAGATTGTTGCTCCACATTTGAGGCTGTGAGTTGTGCTGCCCTTTGGAATCTCTGCCTTCTCAAGGTTGGGGGTGACTCCTGCCTGACCTTGCCCCAGGGCTCAGCTGGGCCTGGGCATGGAGCCCTGTGAGCCATCTACCCACAAGGGTCATGCAGACCCCAAATCTGGCAGGATGTGCAATGGGGATTTGTTCACCTGGCTGTCTTTAGGACACTGAGGAACTCAGGAAGGATCTGCACTGCTGCCAGCACTCAGATCCTCCAGCTCCGATCCAGGACCCGCAGCAGGATCCTCAAGAGGTGGAAGGAGCTTGTTCCCTTGCAGCCTACACAGAACAGTCCTCCTGGACAGGGAGGGTTTTGTGCATCTTCACAGAGGCCACAATGACTCAAAAGAGTGGTAACTGAGTCCCTTTTGCAGCACAGGACAGATACAAACCCAAGAGGACAGAAGGCTGGAAGGTTGAGACTGAAGAAGCAGTGGACATTTGCAGTGTCTTTCTTTTTTTGTCCTCTGTCTTCAATTTTTGTGGTTTCATCACTGTGGCAGAATAAAACAGGATGATTATTAATTGCTTACTTTTCTGACAGAGGGGATTTCTCAGGGAAGCAGGGATGCCAGTGATGCTCGGCTCCCATGGGGACAACAGAGTTGCTTCCAGAGTTTCTCCCAGGATGAGCCCTGGGGATTTCTGGGGCCAGCGCGAGGGGACTATGGCTGGTGGGGGACTCTGGGGCTGCTGCCAGCACCAGCTCTTATCACTCACCATCACCCATCCCACGGTGGGCTCAGAGGTGAGAACATGGGGAAGGTTTTTCCCCAGTCCTTCCACCCTTCAGGGTGTGCTGCTGCAGTTGTTCCTACAGCAGAGCATCAGGAAATAACCCCTTCTAGACCTCCTGGTTTGGAGGGAACTGGGAATTACTCACTAGAGGAGAATTCCTGGAAAAAAGGCAATGCTTGGAGCAGTGGAAATCTTTTCCTTCCACTCTGTCTTTCTAAAGGAATAAATAAAATTAGTAGAAAATGTGCAAATAACCTCAGGGCTCACCATAGTTTGGGAATTTTTAATACCAAATGTAGCACATTTAATAAGTTGTCTGAAAATCACATTATTTTAAGCTGAAAAACACATGACCTGAACTGGGGAGTAAAATCTGAGAGTTTTTAACTAGGACAGCTCAGACAAGCAGATCATGCTTAGATGACTTCAGGAATGAAAACTGGCTTGTCACAGTCAGGACGAATTTAATAAAATATTTAAACAATTTTCAACACTGCTGTGATGGTACAGAAAACCGGGATAATATCCAAGAGGAGAAGAATCACTTTGGAAAGATTAAAGGATGTAATGCTTGAAGGGCCTAAATCAGCCATATACATTTCTGCCGCAATGAACCACTTTGCCCAGAGGAGCTGTGGTTGCTCCATCCGTGGAAGCATTCAAGGCCAGGTTGGATGGGGCATGGAGCAGCCTGAGCTAGTGGACCTCCCCTGTGGCAGGGGGTGGAACTGGATGAGCTTTAAGGTCCCTCCCAACCCAAACCATTCTGGGATTCACTGATTCTGGTGAGTGTCAGGGAAACTGAGGGACCAGCACAGGTGCAAACAGCTGCCTTGGGTACCCATCGAGGCAGCAGGTAGTGCAGGGCTGGCTATGGAAGCAAGTGGCACAAAATTGTCCTCCTCAGACTGTTGGATGTCCTGTGAGACCCACTGCCATGTGGCTGGCTCACAGGAATTATCCCACTCGTGGGGTTGGGAAGGGATAATGTGGTGCTCCCACGGCCATGTGCCTCACGTGTGCCTTCTGACAGCCAGAGGGATTGGGGTCTAGAGGGAGAGCTGCCACATGTCGTGCCTCTGCATGTCCTGGAATTGAGTGTCAAGATCTATGCCAAGATGTCTTGGTCATTGATGAAGGATGCAGGAGAGAGACCATCCAAAAGCTGCTGTGCTGTGCCCTGTCACAGGAATGAAGGGAACCAGCCTCTGCTGGAAGTGTATTTGGTAGAAGTCTGGAAGCTGAGCTTGCCTTTGGGCAGCTCCTGGTTTTCCTCTCCAGCTCCCAGGACAAGCCCAGGGGCTGCAGGAATGTGCTGTGCTTTGACAGGCTTTCCCCTCGTGCTGACTTACCAATAGACCAGCACACTTGTGATGATGTAGAAGGTCTGGTCATCCTGTGACAGGAAGGGTGTCAGCTCCCTTGTTCCAGTCCTTTTTCTCATCCTACCCAGGAAAACAGCCCAGTGTGGCTTGCCAGGGAACAGCTCGTTCTGTGGGAGACATACTTGTGTGGCTGAGCTCCAGCATCAGAAATTCTCTACCACCACCAGCTATTCCTCTTCTCCCTGTGGTGAGGAGGACAGCCTGTACCAAGGACTTGCAGGTGTTTGGGCTCTTACAGGATTTTGCCTGAAGGAATATTTTCAGAAGCAAAGCCCCTGTTGCTGTTAAGTAGTGCAGGGACAGGAGCAAACAGGAAACGTGCACCCTGGAGCTGCACCAGGCAGCCAGACACAAACCTTGCCAAAACAGTGCTCAGACTGAGTCTCCAACTAATCAGCAGCTTTGGAGAAATGACAACACTTAACTAATTCATGTGATTTTTTCCCCCTTGGAAATGTGCAGGACAGCTTTGATTTACAGGAGAATTAGCAGTGCTCCCCACCCCAATCCTCAGGTTGTCTGTAGGAGCCAGGAGCATTTGGTCACATTCCTGGGAAACAGAGGCTAAAAAAAGTGAGGCACTGGGAGGAGGTGAGTGGGACCCTGGGCTATCCCATTGCCAGGCAGTGAGTTTTACCTGCAGACCTCTTGTTTCTTTAGTTGAGAGGCACCTGAGGAAGGCAGGAGCTCTGTGTGCATGCACGTGTGTGTCAGGAGTAGCTGAGGTCTCCACTGTGGTTGAGGATGTGCTTGGGTTTTGCCTCTGTGGTGTGTGAGGTTGTGCCACAGAGACAGGGTGATGCTGGGGATGGTCCGAGACCTGGCAGCAGTACAGCCATGCAGAGCTCTGGCCGTGTGCCCCATCGAGAGGGCTGAGTGATGCTGGGGATGGTCCTGGACCTGACAGCAGGGTGACCATGCAGAGCTCTGGCCATGTGCCTTGTCCAGAGGGCTGAGCTCCAGGAATGTGCTGAGTTTCAGAGAGACATTTTGGTGTAGTTGTGAGGCTGGACCCTCGCACTGTCCTCCTCGGTGGACAAGAACTGTCTTCAGCAGTGGGAGGAGCAGGACCGTGGCAGAGCTGCTGCACTGTGGTGCCTCAGTGGTGATGAACCACCTCTGTGTAACTCCAACAGCCTCCTTGTAACTCCCCTTGCAAGCAGTGCCAGTACTGTTCCCATCCTCACTCCCACCTTACCAAAATCCAGAGCTTTTCCAAAGTGGCATGATGAGAGAAGTTTCCAGAAAAGGATAAATAAACCGTTTTCATTGCTGTGAGGGTGGCTTTCCCACTCCCCAACCCAGCAGCGCCTCACCACTGAGGTGTCATTAGTGACCATAGACCAGGGACAGGGCAGTAGAACACCTGGACAGAGTACAAGAAGAGGCCCTGGCCATTTCTTTTCCTTCCCGTGGTCCCTTGGTGTATCCGAAGGAAGGACTGGCTGCTGCCATCACATCTTCATTATTAACTCTGTCACTCTTTGGCATCAAATCTCCTTGCTGCTGGTGCTCTGCAGTTGCGCTTTGGCTTAGGTAAGTAACTGTGTGTAATGCAGCGGGGCCCCTCACATCACATCCAGTCAATGGCTTGTGTCAGTGAGGCACCCTGAGTGTGTGATGGCTCATGGTGAAGGTACAAGGTGGCACCTGGGACATGTGGAGCACACTGGGGTTTGCCCTTGACTCCCCTTCCACTGCAGGGCAGGGGATGGGGGCAGCAGGCTGGGAAGCAGGAGCAGCATCTGCAACAGCAACACTTTGGAGTAACTATCCCCAGGTCCCTGCAGCCCCGTGCCCACTGCAAGAACACACCAGCTCTGGTACAGGCTCAGCAGATTTCTGCCCAGTTTCCTCTGTTCATTAGGCTGGTTTTGGGATCATCCAGTAATTAGGTGCTGGAGCTGCTGGGAATGTGTCACTGTTAACAGTGTCCCATAGCAGTGTGGGAAAGAGCGACACCCAGCTGGCGTGAGGGGGCTGCGTGACAGACCCGAGGTGTGCTTTTAGCTCATGTGGTGGGACAGACAAGGGGTTTGCTCCCAAAAACCAGTAGGGATCAGGAGATGCTGGTTGGCTCAACCCAAGAGAAGATGCTCTAGAAGAGCCAACAAGACACAAATCCAGTATGTGCTGATTAGGCAGTGGCACATGCAGCAGTTGCAAATCACACAGTCAGCTCACCCTGTTTACTTTGGGTTTTCTGCTTTTATTTTTCTCTCCTCAATTTAAATTCCCAAGGAGACACTAGACACAGTAAGTGCTGATGCAGCCCGCAATGGAATGCGGCGTGAAGGAGCACAGATCCCACCCGGCTTCCTCTGCCCCGGAGTCCCTGCTCAGCCCAGCACAGCTGCTCCTCCAGGTTCTTGACAGTTCCTTCTTTTCTTTCATCTCATTACAAATTGAAGCATGGCCGCTGAAACAGTGGATTTGCTGCAGTGAGAGCAGGATCCAGCCCCAGATCTTGCCAGGCTGAGATAACCCTGTGCTTGTTTTTGCGTGGGGTGAAGGGGATGGGCTGGGGATTCCAGGACCCCAGCCTGAGCACTGGGGACATTGCTGGAGCACTGTATGCCAGGATGGCACGGTTGACTCCCAACACAGGGCTCATGCTAGATGGGGTGGGGAGCCCTGGCTGTGGCACACCCGCCCCTATGTCACCTACATCCCCAGCCCCACACCCCATGGGGAACTTCCCTCCAGACACACTTCCCAAGAGAAGGTGAGCATAGAAAGAGCCAGTCAGGGTTTAAATCTGATATGTCACCAGAGATTAAACCTAATGAATGGATTTGGAGCAGCTCTTAATTGCTCTGACTGAGCAGGGGACATGGGGGGGATGTCACTGCACCCTCAGATACATCCTTGTGTGTTGGTCGAGTGCATCCCATAGCTCCTCATCTCCTTCATGCTGGGTGGGGGGTCACTGTCAGCACCCCTTTGCCTGGCTCAGGCTCTGGTTCTGGACTCTTCAACACCATCAGAGTCACCACCAGCCCTGTCCTGTCGTGGGCTGCTCAGTTTCTAGGTCAGCTCTGACAGTGGGGCAATAGCAGCCCCGAACACTGGCAGAGATTTCAGCTGTTTCAGTCTGTTTTGCTCCAAAGTGACTTAAAATGCATTAGTGTCACACAAAGCAGTTTAGTCCTGTCTCTCTGTCACTTGTCCCATTGTCTGGGGACATTCTCCTTAGCAAAGCCCGGCAGCTGACTGGCTTTGCATATATTTCCCCAAAGGTTTTTTTCTTGGTGCTGGGAATTGATTCTAAACATAGAATTGTGGAATTGCAGAATGATTTGGGTTGGAAGGGACTTTAAAGCTCATCTAGTTTCTACTCCCTGCCAGGGCAGGGACACCTTCTACTGGATCAGGTTGCTCCAAGCCCTGTCCAAGCTGACCTTGAACACTTTCAGGGAAGGAGCAGCTACAGCTTCTCTGGGCAACCTATGTCAGCACCCCACCACCCTCACGGCCAAGAATTTCTTCCATATATCTAATGTAAATTTCCCCCCTTTCAGTTTGAATCACCTCAGAGGGATGTGCTGCTGCCAGGGTTCATGAAGGGTACCCACATTCAGCCCTCTGTCCAGCATGTGGGAAAGGGATTTGGGAGTGGGAGCACCCACTGGTCTGGAAGTGGCTGGGCTGTGGACTTACTGCGGCCACTGAGAGGAGCCTGATCTGTGCGGTGCCACCATGGAGAAGAGCCTGGTCTGTGTGTTGCCACCAGCACCCAGGATTTCCCTGGAAGTGTTCCAGGCCAGGTTGGATGGGGCTTGTAACAACCTGGTCTAGTGAAAGGTGTCCCTGCCTATGGCAGGGGTTGGATGAGATGAGCTTTAAGGTCCCTTCAAACACAAACCATTCTGTGATTCTGTTTTGGTTTGTGAGCATGGAGGCAGCTGTCAGTGGAGTGGGATGATACTGTACCAACTCACCATCACTGCCCTGCTGCAAAATCCCCTCAGAGTAGATGGGGCTGGACTGACCCTGGGGGGAGCTCCTTGCTGCTCACCCTGTCCAGCTGCTGCTTCCCAGGAAAGCCACCTTAGCATTCCTGAGATGAGAGGTGCCCTCATCTCCACAGAACCAGCAAGTGCCTGGGGCAGGAGTTCAGTGCAAAGCAGTGTTTTGGCTGGGAACAGGGACATGGGTGGAGGTTCCCAGGGCTCCAGTGTCACTGCAGCTGCAGGATACAACCAACAACTTTGTGGTTTTAAAATCTGAGCAGCTCCCTCAGGAGCTCTGTGGCAGACTCCAGATGCCCTTGGCAATGTCCTGGTGACATCTGGCTTCCTGTGCTGCTCCAAATGGGTTAGAGGACATCCAGCAGCAATCCTGCCCCATGCCAGGACCTGGCAGCACATACTCAGCTTGAAGGGTTTAACTGTGCATCCTCAGCCTGGCAGCAATCCTAGACAGCCACTGAGGGTGCCTCTCCTCTGCCCCGTCCAGGTGAGGCTGGTAAATGGTGGTGGCATCTGGGGACCGGTTTTCCTGCCACTTTGGCACGCATCGGGCATTCTGGAGTGAGTTTGACTTGGTGCGAGTGTGCCTGCACGTGCTTTGTGGATGCACATGTGATTTGTGTGCAGAGGGATCAGGGCAAGGATCCGCCTCCATTATTGGAAGTGATTATAGAGGAATAGTGGCAATGAGAAAACTCTGAATAAATCACTGGGAATAACACTCCCCAGTTTTGGCTGTCTTTCCATGAAGATACTTGTGGAAATCTGTCTGTGATAAGCTGGAGCCAGAGGACACCCTCCATGCTGCCATATTAGGCTGAGCCCTTCACCCTTCAGAGCAGTGCTGAGGGACAGCAGCACTGACCAAGAGCAGCTCACAGCCCCTCCTCTCCCATCCCTAGGGCTTTCCTAGCTCCAGGGAGCTCCAGGTCCCCTCATCCTGCACCCAGGGATTCCTGCTGCTGGAGGAGACTTGAGGCTCACATGGCCTGAACCCCTGGGGACTCAGATGCCCTCATATGATGAGTCTGTGTGACACGAGGGGACCTTGTTCCCTGCCCCCCTGCTTGGGGATCAGAGCCTGTTCTGCTCTCTCCCAGCTGGTTAAAGCTACAAGGCTGATTGGCATTTCCCGGTGCAGACCAACTTACAGACTGGTGGATCGGCTGGTGACCAGCCATGGAGCACAGCTCTGGCCAGGTACAGTCAAGATCATGTTTGACAAAGCACAGGAACCAGGAGGACAGTGTGTATTTATAGTTGAAGTTGTCTTGATCCCCCCAACACTGATGCCTTTTTCAAACAGAGAAGTCCATGTTTAGTCCAACTGCTTGTTTGGTACTTGGAGAAAAAAGAAAATCAAGTTGTTGCCCATCATGCCCATAACTGAACAAATATGACCATCGGTGTTCGTGGGTCAGTGCTGTGTGATTCCTGTCCTCTGGCTGGGTGTGAATGGGTTTATTGTGCATCTGGTCACTGGCAGGTAAAGGGATGTAGGTGCTGAGCTGCTCTGTTGGAGCTGAGGGAGGGTTTGATCCTGCAGGTCCTTGACACTCAGGATGGAGGAGGTTCAGCCACTGTCCCAGTGCGCTCCCTCTCTGGTCCCTGGCTGACCTGGCTCCTTTGCCCCATGGAGCACCAGTGACTCCTGCTCAAGGGCATGGTGGTGTTCCCTTTTTGTCAGTTTTTCTCACTTATCTCCCCAGTTGTAGAAAAATCATCTGTTTGAGGCCAGAAGGTGGAGGTTTGGGGAAATGGCAAGCGGTTTATAAAGCAATTAAAATCCAACCCCTGTAACTGCCATAATTTATATACACCTACAAAATAACCAGCTGGTGTGATCCAGGCTTCAAGCATATTTTATTTGTTCCAGCACATCAAACAGATGGAAACATTCCATCTATGTTTTGCTAGGATGCAGAGGAGTTGGCAGTGAGGATCTGTGGGTGCAGAGAGTGGCTGGGGAGCAGCAAGGGGCTGTGGGGGAGCAGAGAGGGGTTGGGCTGCAGTGAGGGGCTGGGGGAGCTGCCAAGGGCTAGGGGAGGAGCAAGGGAGGGCTGTGGGAGCAGCAGAGGAGCTGCGAGGGGCTGTGGAACCATCACTGACACCAGTAAAGCACTACTGATTGCTTCAGCATCACCACGACAGACACGTGACAAAGGGGTTGATGCTTGGGGGCAGGATTTTTTTGTGTATTTGTGATGGGAGGAGTGATGCTATCCCCTAGAAACCTTGAGAAGCTGCAAATGGGGTTTGGGCTCATGTGCTTCAAAGCTGTACCCCCAGCCCCCCGCCTCCCTCCATCACACCCTGGAACATTAAAGTAAGTTGGTGAGAGTTCAAAGCTGGGACCTCAGCGCAGCCAAGGTGGTGATGAGGGAAGTAATTAGCAAGTGAAATGTTCAGTGCTGTAGTGAAGTGATGTTTATAATATTGGGCTGTGAGGAGGGGAGGGTGGGGACAGCTGGTTTTTCCATTATCCATACAGCTGCACTCTGTGAACCCTTCCCACATAACGAAGGCTCCCTGGGTTTTATTCCGTTTCTCCAGCCTGTTCCTGTGTTCTGCCTCACCCGCCCTTGGCTGGCAATTTACAGGGTTGCAAACGAGCTCAGAGTATTTTGGGAGCCAGTGGTTTTTCAGGAATGAGTGCTCTGCCATGCCTGTGATTCAAGTTCTCCTGGCTCAGTAGCCCCCAATTACCCATGTTTGCAGAGGGGGGCCACGTTTATGGGTCTGCTGGAGTTGAATCAAAGCCTTGGACTGCAGTTCCTACCCAAGGATGAATGAACCACCTCAGGGATCTTCTTCCAGCCCTGGATTTTAAAATATTAATAGGATATCATTTCCTGACAAGCGCTGCAACAGGTCGTGAGCACTCAGTTATAAAACATTCCCGTTAGCGGAGCATTTGGAACCAGAAGTGCTGTGTCCCTGGAATTATTGACACCCACAAACTGTGTGTCCCCCACGTGGCCACAGATAGCAATATCCCCTCAAATGGGTTCTTCCTTCATGCTCCACTGGATCCCCTTCTGCTCCCGGAATATTGCAGCCTGTGGGCACCAAAGCAGGCCCTGGGGATCCCTGTGCTGCTGGGCTTGTGACCTGCTGGCAGAGATCTGCTGGCCATGATCCACTGTCCATAATCTGCTGTCCCAGATCCACTGGCTGAGATCCATTGGCTGTGATCCACTGGCTAGGATCCACTGGCTGAGATCTGCTGACCAAGATCCACCAGCCTTGATCTGCAGACCAAGATCTGCTGACCAGGATCTGCTGGCCATGATCTGCTGGCTGAGATCTACTCCAGTGAGCAAAGGGCAGTGTGAGTGGGAACTGAGAGAGCAGCTCGACCCTCCTTGCCTGTGCCCACACTGCTCCAGCAAAGGTGGTTGGCAGAGATGTCCCTCTCCCGTGGCTCATCAGGCTCTTGTTTGTCTCCCTTGCCCTGTGCAGAACAAAACTGATGATGAAAAGAGACAAAATTCTCTCTCCAAAGGAGTGGCAAAGGGCAGACACCCACACTGTCCCTTCCATCTGGTGACATGCCAGGGTAACTGCAGTGCTGGGCTCAGTGGCTCCCCCATGGTTCAACTCACTTGAGAGGGCAGAAGCTGCCAAGAAGCCCCAGAGCCTTTTCCCAAAATTATTCCACTGTTGCTCCCTCAGGCAGTGTGCTGGGTGGTGGAGGGTCTCAGTTGCTGGCAGGGGACTGGGGACATTCCAGCTTTGCTGATATCTTTGTTTTTCCTCTTTCTCTCATTTCTGGACCTGCAGCAAACCCTGGAGACGAATCTCACCAACCTGGTTAAACGCAACAGCGAACTGGAAAACCAGATGGCCAAGCTGATACAGATCTGCCAGCAAGTGGAGGTGGGTGAGGGCCAGCAAGGGGCTGGGGGAGGTGCCTGGGGTAGCTCTCTGCTCTAGGGATGGGTTGTGTGGATCACCCCAGAGTCCTTTCCTGGGGACTATCCTAGGAACAAAGATGAGTGCGGGGGAAAACATTCTGAGGGTTTGGGGGAGCTGAATTGTTTGGGGGAGTTCAGTTCCAAGCAGTTGAAGATGCAGGGATGGTTTCCAGGGCCTCTAGGGTCTGAAGGAGTATGGCATGACTGGGATCCACTTGGAAGAGACATGGTCTGCTGGGTCGGCTCCAGGCAAGGGGACTTGCCATCTTCACTGTGCTGGGGGCAGCAGATGCTTTTGGTGGAAGCCTGGGTGAAACCAAGCATGGAAACAGGACTCATCAACAGCCTGGGTGGCACTAATCCTGCCAACAGAGCTCATCAACTGGGTGACACCGAGAATGCAGCTATTCCTTGAACCACTGCTTTCCCATAGGATAAAATCCCAAGCTGCTGCTGGAATTGTGGCCGTGGATCCAAGGGGAGTTTGCCAGTGTCTGAGTGAACACAACAGCTGTTTGCTTCACCGTTGGGTACCCCAGCCTTCCCTGCACCTCCCCCAAGCCACCCCATGAGCCCAGCAGCCAGTGGGATGCAGGGATACTCTGGCAGGATGTGGGAATGCTGCAGTGGGATGAGAGGATGCTGCAGCAGGATGTGAGGATGCTGCAGCAGTATGCTGGAATGCTGTGGTGGGATCCTGCAGCAGGATGTGGGCTTGCTGTGGCAGTATACAAGGATGCTGCATACTGGGATGTGGAGATGCTGCAGTGGGATGCTACAACAGGATGCAAGGATGCTTCAGTGGGATGTGGGGATGCTGCAGCAGCATGGAAGGATGTGGCTGGGTGCAGTGCAGGCATGCTGCAGCGGGATGAGGGATGCTGCATGTGCTGGCTGGAGCTGTTTGCCCACAGCAAAGCACCTAGAATGTGTTTGCCCTTCACCACCTGCATCTCAGAGCAGCTGGGGCTCTGGGGCCGGAAAGGTGCTTCCAAACCCCTGTGGTTCCTACAGGCAGCGTCAGCACTTTGTTCTTCACTCCCTCGATAATGTCCTGATGATCTGGCGAGAGGAAATGAGAGTAGAAGCCCTTTCTGTGAGTGCCAGCAGGGCTGAGTGTGCTGCCAGCAGCTGGTAGCCACTGTCACAGTGTGCTGCGGTGGAGGAGGAGGGGGCTGAAATGCTCTGAACTTCCAGCCAAAATAAGGAACAGAAAAATCCCACTTGGCTCTGCAGAACTGCTGGCCTTCCGTGCCAATGCTCCATGACACTCACACTGCCCTGTTTCTCTCTGCCCATGCATCACTCTGCAGTAGGATTGGCTTTGTTGCAGTTGCCTTCCTTGGGCTCCCTCTTCCCCAGGGCTCAGTAGGCTTGGAGTGAGTCTGTGAAAACAGAAAGCAAATGGCTGGCAGGGAGACAAGGAGTCAGGATGTCCTTGCAGAGCTCTGGTGACAGTCACCAGCCCTTGCTGCTCTGATGGGCCACACTTCAGCTCTGAGAACCCACCAGGGATGGAGCAGGGATGTGGCTGGGTGTCCTTCCAAACCTTCTCCTTTGAATCCAGCTCCAATATGTTAATGTCCTGACTTAGGATGAATCGAAAGCTATTTGGTGTTTCTGTATGATCCTGGGAGTCTCAGACCTCTAAGCTGTCATTTTCAACAGAGTTTAGGAGTTTTCAGCTTTGTCAGACACTCTGCTTAAAATAACAGTTCAAATAACATTTCTCAGCTGTGCTGAATGCACAGTCGGGCCCTTGGAGGCACCTTCACAGAGAGCACAGTAAAGTGTGAAGCAGAAAATATTTCTGCCTCCCTGTGTTCCTTGTCAGTCTGATTCCAGGGAATTTTGCTTTCGAGCTATTTGTAGACATGGCACATAGACATACAATCCCGACACAGTCTGCCCATCAGCCCTATTCAGTGTAAGTCCCATGGTATGGCCAGGGAATGGTGCCACCAGCACCCCAACAAACAGGGGTTCACCCCAGACAAGGGCACTGCAAGTGTCTCCAAGCCAATGAGCCTGTACTGCCTGTCAAAGTGCCTCTGGTGCCTGGGGGGGGCTGCACTGAGAGAGTAAAAGGGCAAAATCCCATGGCAGTGATGGAAGTGTGAAACAAGGACAGCAGGTAACAACCCTGTGGAGAAGCCAAATTTGTAAAATAGTGATGGCACCACCCCAGTGTCCCCTTTGCAGGGGACAGCAGGAGATGCTGCACATGCACCATGAGATGGTGGCCTCTGTGCTGCAGCAGCCACAGGGCTGGTCTTAATGTGAGCTGTTGATGTCCCCAGGGCATGGCTGTTGCATGGCCAAAAGCCTCATGAGGGTTGTGGAGATGGGATGGGATTCTCTGCTCCATCCCCAAGCTGCCAGGGCACATAGGAGGAGGTTTGCCTGTGCCTGAGTCATGCTGTGTGCTGAGATGCTATTCCTCATCCCCATGAGCTGCAGAATGAGCTCTTCCCAGGGCTGAGTTTATTCCAGGGCTGTGTTGTCCCTAGCACATTCTCCCCCAGCACTCAGAAGAGTGAAGTATTTTTTCCTTCCCTTCTTACAGCTAAAAACCACCCCCATGCCCAGCGTTCCTATAGCCATAGCACCTGCCAAGTCTTCACCCTAAGTCCAGCATTTACCTGGGAAGTGGTTCACCACTACAGATTGGCTTGGCCAGTGTCCAGCTGTGCTTGAGCCAGGGATTTGCCAGCAGAGTGGTGCTCGTCTGCAGTACCCCCACCGTGCTCTGCTGGCCCTTGGAGGGGACCCCAGCCTTCTCCTTCTGTGCTCCTTCTGTGGGCACACAGTTCCAAGGGACCTGGGTGCTGCCAGCTCACCACAGCCAGCATGCATGGCAGCACTGCCACAGCAACTTGCTCCAAACCCTGGAGCTGATCCTCCCCCCTGTTACGTGCAGCAGATTGGGAAGATTTTCCACTGTTTTTCCTCTGTGGAGCTCTCTTTGCTCACCATCAGCTGTCTCCCACACCAGGGTTGCATAATCTGCTGGCCAGGTTTAAAAAAAGATCCTGTTGCAAAAATGTGGTTCACTCAGGGCTACCTTTGGACTGCTCTGAGTTCTGCAAGGATTTGGGAGTATGAAATGAGGAAAACTGATTTCTGTCCTCTAGTGTGCTTTAATTAAGTGGTGGGGCTTGATTCCTCTTCCATAAAGTGCATCCTCTCTGTCCTGTCCTGTCCATCCCCGCCAGGGATACTGGTCTTTGCTGGAGGCAGAGGACTGGAAGCTGTGCCCCGACTGCACTCTATGTGTGCACCACAGTGAACACAGACATGAAGGTGCATTGTTTGTCCCTCCTAACAGCAGCTTGTTGCTGTTCCTGGCCAGGTGAACACAGCCATGCACGAGGCCAAGCTGATGGAGGAGTGTGATGAGCTGATGGAGATCATTCGGCAACGCAAGCAGGTCATCGCCGTCAAGATCAAGGAGACAAAGGTGAGGGGGCTGGCTCATGTGTCCTGGGTCCAGAGGTCCCCACCTTCACTGCAGGGTTAGCCCTTCCTTTCTGGGCACAGCACTCCATCACCTGGTCCCAGCCATGGGCAGAGGGTCTGCAGTGGCGTGCATTGTCTTGCCATGAGGGATTTTCTTTGGGCAGCCATCAGTGCCCACAAGTTCATCTCCTCGTTGTCCAAAATCCAGATGTCCCTCACTGCTCCTACTCCAGGGCTCCTCTGCCAAGGACAAGGCATGTGCTGGATGTGGTTGGTTAGTGTGACAAATTGGTGCGGAGGCTTGGATCACTCCAGACAGCTTCTTCAGGGCTTTTCACTACCATGATCCTAATAAAATAATGTGGAATTAATATTGAAGTACCAGAGCCCAGCACTGTGGAGAGAGATGAGGCTGCATGCTCTGCATTGTAGCACAGCTGAAGGGGGAGCTGTTTCTCACCCTTTTCTTTGTGGGAGTGTTTTGTCCAGCTGGTCCAGGCTAGAGGGCTGGACTGTAGCTCTGAGCGGTGCCCACAGGAGCCTTCATGAACCCTTTGCTGTCTTCACCAAGTTTGGGTGTGCATTGGGTTCCCACTACAGTGCCCATAGCCAAGCCCCAAATACAGATGCCCAGGCAAAGTTTGGGGGTGGGTTCCACTGTGGGCATACACAGGAGAGCCATCAGCACGGCTCTGGGACACCCTGGCAGCAGTGGGAGCTTTGGAATTCTGCTTCTACCCCAAGCACTCCAGGGAACATATTTTATGTAACGGTGCCGTCTGCTGGTCCATCTGTCTGTCTGCTTGCACTTCCCACTCTCTTCCCTGATGGCTCCAGGCTGTGCTGTCCAGTTCCAGCCGTGCTTGGGAGGAGTTGGAAGCTCCAAAACGTTGCTTTCCTACAATTGGCAGCTGGGCAGAGGTGAGGGGCATGGATTAGTGCCCAAACCCTCCACAGAAGTGGTGCTGAGGAGCTGCCAGCCCAGCACTGCACCAGTGGGAGATGGGTGTGAGGATGCTGGTACTGCCATACTAGGTTTGGCTTTCAAAGCTACCGGGGAACTGGAACAAGCCTCTCTGCCAGTAAAAAGAGGCTGGGTATGGAAAGGTGCAGGTGTGCAGCACTGCAGATACCTCTGTACCCACATCTTGCTGGCTATGGACGGGCTGGGCCAGGTTTCCCCTTGCTTCCAACACGTGAGCAGCAATTTCCAGCTGGGAAGGGGAAGCAGCTTTTCCAAGAACCCCAGCCATGAATACAGGAGAGTTTAAAAAGCTCCAAAGACAAAAGAAGGTGGAAGCTCCTAAGGCTGCAGCCAGTTTGAAGTGCTTCGGCTGCGGGGCGAGGAATTCTGCTTTCCTGCTGGATTGCCATTTGGTTTTCCATTTGTCCTGGGCTGCTTTTCCTGACAAATGGCCCAATGAATACATGCAGCCACTTGGTCACATCAGCACACAACACTGGGAGAGTAGCAGCCCCAGGTCTGAGAAGGGAAATCTATGAAGGCAAAAATGCTGGAGAGTGATCCCAGGAGGACCTGGCTGCTCCACCCCAGGGCTACTGTGGGAAATAGAGCTCCTCCACCTCCTCCAGGCAGCGAGAGAGGTGCAAGGGCCAGAGCAGGAGTTTGTGTGTGATCCTGGGTGGGAGTGAGGGGCACTTGCAAATGTGCCTGGAGGATGTTGCCTGCCGTGCTCCCAGACATGAGGAAATCCTGTGTGTGGCCCCAGGCTTGAGCCCCAAGGAGCAAGGCCAGGTTCCACAGGAACACAGTGGGTCCATGGCACCCTGGGGGTCCCTGGCAGGGTGTTTTGGGGTTGACAGCATTTTTGGTCACTGTCACTCAAAGTGTATGTGAGCATCGAGGCAGCAGCAAGTCGGAGTCCGTGACTTCTTGCTGCATGTCTGATCAGGGTAACAGCAGTGGCAGCAAACCCAGATGTCATGCAGTGTGACAAGCACTACCTGGTCCTGCTCCCACTATGCCAGCCCTCCAGATGGAGGTGGCTGTGTGCCTGGGGGCAGCAAGCCTTCCCAGGGGTAGTGGGCTGGTCCAGCTATGGGGATGTTCCCCTCTGCCTCTGCCCTCTGCCTGCTCCTCTGCTTGCTCCACTGTCCAGATGCCTCTGGGCTGGCAGTTCCACGTTGGGACCCCAGTGGGGTCTGAGCAGGAGCTGCGACATGCTGCAGCCCAGCATCACGCTGTGGGGACAACAGGGCTGGGACCTGATATCCTCCAGAAGCCTGGGAGAAGGGACTGGGAGAACATGCTGGTTGCCCAACAGCTCAGTTCAGTAGCTGAGAATACGATTCCCTTGTTCCCAAGGTTTCCTTGCCCTGTGCTAAGTCACTTGCAGGGCTCTCCTTGAGCTGGCATGAGGGGTGACATTGTGTTTGCATGGGAGGAGCGGAGAGAAGATGCATTGCTCTCCTGCATCTGTCACACATGGGGGCCTCAGAGCAGGTGCAGGCTCTTCCCTGGGGCTTCCTCACTCCCGGCAAGGTTTAACACGGAAAGTGCAATGCTTTGCTCCCTCCCCAGAACCAGTGGGATATTCCTGTGCCATTTCAATGCTTCTTGCTCCCCATGAGCAGCTCCTGGCTCAGGATGGGGTCCCCTCTGTGCTTTTCAAGCTCCTGAGCTCTCTTTGCTCCTCCAACAGGTGATGAAGCTGCGGAAGCTGGCTCAGCAGGTTGCCAACTGCAGGCAATGCCTTGAGCGCTCCACAGTCCTCATCAACCAGGCTGAGCACATCCTGAAGGAGAATGACCATGCACGGTTCCTGCAGACTGCCAGGAACGTGGCAGAGAGGTGGGCTGGGCTCGGGACACTGATGCTGGAGTTGTCCCCTGGTCACAGGTCCCTGCCCAGAGATGACTTTAACCCCACCAGGTTCCTTCCCCAGACACCCTCAGTCCCCCCTGCAACCTCCCACCATGCTGCCCTCAGATGAACCACGAGGTGGTTCCCATCCCTCACAGGACAGGTGTTGCATGGCTGATCCTAACAACACTGTGGAACAATACTGTGCAATACTGGGATGGGAAGGTGGTGGACATGCCAATACAAAGGGCTCTCAAGGGCCACTCAAAGCTGGGGTGGAGCCCCCCTACTGTCAGGGGATGTGTCCCCAGGCTAGGCAGCCCTCCTCAGCAGTAGTTCATAGGTTCAGCCTGGTTTTCTGACAGCAGGTAATGTCATGGCGAGGCTGCCTGCACCCCTCTGCCCCTCCTCACCGCAGCCAAGCCTCGGGAGCTGCGTGCACCCTGGTGCGTACTGACGGTCCCTTCTTTCCTTCCAGGGTCGCCATGGCAACTGCATCCTCGCAAGTTCTGATACCAGATATCAATTTTAATGATGCCTTTGAAAACTTTGCTTTAGATTTTTCCAGAGAGAAGAAGCTGCTGGAGGGGCTGGATTATCTAACGGGTGAGTGCACAGGCACGTTCCCCTCCGTTGCACCCCATGTCCTCTCCACAACCCCATGTCTTCCCCTCAGCCCCTGCCCTGTGCCTCACATCTTCCCCTCAGTGCCCTCCCATATGCCCCACCAAGGGCTGACAGACATGTTTTAAGACTTAACCAGTAACAAGCGCCAGGTCAGCTGTGGCAGAGCAGGGGCCATGCTGTCCACAGGACAGTGATGTGTCCCCATCCTCACATTTTACCCTGCTGCTCCTGGAGAACCCATAGAAAAGTCCAGAAAATTCAAAAATTAAGGCCTGCATGACCTGGGGAGGAAGCTAATGCCCATAAGGATGCAAGAGGGATAAGGATTACATAAGGATCTGTAAAGATTACAGAGAGGGAACACTGTATGAACCAATTATTATACCTCTAATGCACTCTGTCCTTTAACCTTTCCTGACCTTTTTGTGGGTCTCTTAGTCCTAAATTATGAACCCTGGTGGTTAGGACCTTGCTGGGCTCCACGGTGCTGCAGCACAGACTGAACACTGCCCTCAGGAATCTGGAACCAGCAATGGCTGCTGGACTGGCCTGTGCTGGAGCCCTGGGGGGATGAAAGCTCCAGGGAGGCAAGGACATCCTCACTCACCCAAATCCAATTTTATCATCACAAAGCAGATCAGCTTTCACTGAAAAATTAACACAAACATGTGCATGGATCAGTTATGGGATTAAAATACTTACTCCACAGCCAGTGCTGGGAAATAGGTGGATTTGGAAGTAGGTTCTCAGCCTGCTTCAGGGTGGGGTTGTCAGACCTGATAGAGCAGCAGCAAAACCCCTGTGCTCTGACCCCTGGATGCTTTGTTAAACTGAAAAGTTTAGTTCAGTTGGAAACTCAATGACAGATAAAATGAGAGAGTTCTTGGTGTCGAGAGTCTCTGCTCCCACCACGAGCCCATCTCTATCCTTATGGGAGCAGAAAGGCCCTGGGTTTTTAAGGAAGAAAAGCCCAGACTGACTGAAATCTGTGGTCTTTGCCTTTCCACAGCACCGAACCCACCATCGGTCCGCGAGGAGCTCTGCACAGCCTCCCACGACACCATCACTGTGCACTGGATCTCAGAGGACGAGTTCAGCGTCAGCTCCTACGAGCTGCAGTACACCATCTTCACCGGCCAGGCCAACTTCATCAGTAGGTCACCACGTGCTGCGGGGGCCGCAGTTCCCTTCGGGAAGGAATCTCAGGTTGCCCACAGAAGCTGTGGCTGCCCCATCCCCGGAAGTGTTCGAGGCCAGGTTGGACAGGGCTTCAAGCAGCCTGAGCTAGTGGAAGGTGTCCCTGCCAATATCAGAGGGTTGGAATGTGATGATCTTTAAGGTCTCTCCCAGCCCAAACCATTCTCATTCTATAAGGAAAAGGTTCTCAGTGATTTAAAGAGTGGGAATTCATGGAGGAAATGGCAGCAGAGAATCCACCAAGGCTGCACTCAGCATGTTGAAGACCGCCCTGTGCTAGGCGTCCATCCCTGAGCTGCTTTGCCCTGTTCTTGGTGTCATCTGCCCCGGCTCATTGAAGCACTGGGAACATTGGAGGGTCTCATCCATCTCATAGCTCCCAGATCTGTACATCTGGGATCCTACGGGCAAGGCAGCGCTGACTGATAATTGACATGGTTTGTAAACCCTCTGTAACAATACTGAGGTATGTCTCCAGGTCATTTTTTGTGCAAATCACTGCCATACCTAATTGTTCTTCCACACCACCACAAATGTGCCTGACAAGAATGGGATTTGAGGACCAAGGAGGGATCTCTCATATAGCCTGTGGCTTGTGAGAAAGTTTTACTCCTGGTTTTCCCTCGCAGCACATGCCGCTGTGGAAGGTGCTGACAAGGTGCCTCAGAACAGGCGATCTGGATCGCCATCAGCCTGTCCCACTGGCTGGGAGGATGTTGGCACCAGGAGCTCGGTGTCACAGCTCCGGAAGGCTGCTCAGTGCACTCTGAAATGTGTAGGAAGCTGCCAGGGAAAGTTCTCTGTGGCTTTCCAAGATGGACCTCAGCTCCCCAGCCTCAGCCCAGTCTTTGCCCTTGTTTTAGGAAACAAGATGATGCGTTTCCTCTCAGTTGGAGGCTGTAGGTTACTGGTGCTGCTCCAGCCAGATCTGCCCTGCTTGGCTCTCCTCTCCTTCCCAGATACACCATGTTATCTCCAGCACTTTGTCCTCTGGAAACCTGGAGAGCTCAGCCACCTCTCTGGCTCTGCTCTTGAATGGCCACCAGCCCCTGCACTTCCAGCCAAGGACAAGACAGGGACAGTGCTGGTGTCATTGAGCGGTTTCGGTGGAGGGACACCTGACGGTCCCTGCACCAGCTCTGCACAAGCTTGGCTGACAGGGTGCTCAGGGCTTGCTCCTTGAGGAGCAAGGACTGTCCAGGGATGGAACATCCAGTGCTTCCCCACCCTTGGCTAGAAGGATTTTGCCCTTTTCCAGCGAGGATTTCCCCCACTGCAGCTTGGGCCCTTGCCCTGGGCCCATGCTGGGGAAGGATCTGGCTCCCACCTCTCTCCAAACACTACTTTGGATGCATAGCTTGGACTCCCATTCATAAGGGACTTGGGAATGAGTCACCTGCCCAGCTCTGGGGGTCTGGCACAGACATTGGGGAGGGGAAGCTATGATGACCACTGGGGTGGGGAACAGCAATGGCAGGGCTGGAGGAGAGCCCTGAGGGACACATATCCTTCTTGGCCAGCTTGGATTGCTCTTCCTAGGAGTGAAGAAAACATCAGTTAAATCTGCAAGGAGAACATGAATAACATATCGTCCCTTAGAATAGCACAGGCAGGCCCAGGTGACAGGATTGTGTGAGCCCTGGCTGAACTCGTGCATGAAGAGACACTGGAACACCGAGCAGGAGCCCAGGAGGCTGACCAGGAGAGGAAATAACTTTCCAAGGAGCATACAGTTGGCCTATGGAACCCATCCCCTTCACACTCCCATCAAAGCCAAGAGCTCAGCAAGAGCCGGACGTTTTTATGGATGACGAATGCTGCAATAAAAAGGATTTTTTATGCTTTGGCAAGCATAGGAGCCCTCAGTCTTCAAGGCCAAGCTCTTTGTGGTTGTTTTGGGAAATAAGCCTGCTTGGGAGGCCAAATCCTTCCCAGTGTTGTCTCTCAGCCACTTTGTTCTTCCTTATAGAGGATCCCCAGCTGGTCCTTCCTGTGGGGAGGTGACAGTGACCAGTGCTGAGCTGGAAGCTGTGTACTCTGAGGAGAGCAGCTCTGTGTGTAGGCTGCAATCAGGATCACATCTGTTTTATTTTCTACTTCACATCACATTGCTCTGTTCCCCTTGGCAATTTCCATGTGTATTCCAAACCAAATCCAGTCTGACAGGGACTGCAACCTGCCCCTGTCCTGCGGCTGAACCAGCAACCAAAGATAAATGAACACCCCATGGAAGCTGTCTCACGGGAGGTGTGAAGCATTCCCAGCTCCTGCCTCCAGCCCTGCACATGCTGAAAACTCCCCTCCAGTCACCCTGAATTCACAACCCACTCCTCACTGCTCCATCTACTGCTTCCAAGCCTCCTCCTTATTCCTCTTTTGGCTCAAAGCTCTGGCCAAGTGCTGTGATAGCTTCCCCGGGGCTATGTACAGGAATCTAGTGCTGCTGCCGTGGTGGGTCCTGGGCTCTCACTGACCTGATCCTTAACTCCCCCCACAGCCTGCAGGATCCCTGTTCCCCAGTGCTGGCTGCTCCGGTGCTCATGCCAGCTGCAGGTGATCCTCATCCCAGCCATGCCGACAGCAGGAACAGCCTCAGGGGCACCACGTAGGTCTTTTCCCCTTTCCTGGAGTGCTGTGTCACCCCACCTGAGGTATGACACTACGTTTCCATACGTACCAGGCCCTGCAGCTCCAACACTGCAAACCGCTGTAGCAGTCAGGCTTGGCACCTCCATAGTCTTGGATTTTTCATTCCCTCCCATTTCCAGAAAGAGTTTAAGCTCCTGAATGATTTCCAGGCATCTGGATCCCTTCACTGAGAGCTCATTTTCTTTGAACTGCTCTGCAGACCAGTCTGTCTAGGGAGCTGAAGGATCAGCATCCCTTGGGCATGAATTATTACTTCCTACCCTGGAGCACTGAGCACGAGGAGCAGGATCCAGGTGCAAACACATTGGGTGCAAATACGTACCTTTCTGCTTCTGGAATTGCAAATTGTGGCCCAGGAGCAGGAGGGAGTCTGTCCTGTGGGATCAGAGACACAAGACAGCATGACAGGGGGATGATGCTAGGATGATGCTGGGATGATGCTGGGAGCATCACCCCCTCCTTGGCATCAGCAGCCACCTCTGCCATCTGCCCTGGCTGGAAGGTGCCATTGGTTGAATTCCCTTCTCTGCACTCTTTTCCCATCACTTCCCACAGCAGCATCCCAAGATGCCAGCATGCCAGCCCTGGCTCTGCCTTACCGACATTGCCTTCCTGTAATAATAAAAGAGAGTCTGAGTTGCTGGGATTTATCATCTCTGGAAATTTCCCTGCAGGCACTTTGAACTCCCAGGCAGGCGGTAAATCCTCCCGAGGGACACTGCAGTCATGAGCTCTGCCTTAGCAGCACGGGGGCTTTGTATTTTGTCCTTCCCTGGGAATAAATCTCTCCCTGCCTCTTCTACACTGCAGGTCTCTACAACTCCATGGACAGCTGGATGATTGTCCCGAACATCAAGCAGAACCACTACACGGTGCACGGGCTCCAGAGCGGCACCCGCTACATCTTCCTGGTGAAGGCCATCAACCAGGCGGGTAGCAGGAACAGCGAGCCCGCCCGGCTCAAGACCAACAGTAGGTGCCTGGGCACTCACCTGGCCATGACAGGTGGTGGGTGGGGAGAGTTTTGTGGGGGTTGGGGTTCCAGGGGTATGGCCGAGGGCTCCCAGTGAGCCTGCAGTGGCTGGCACAGGATGGAGATCCCGGGTTGTTAAATTATTGAGGTGTTCATCTCCCTCAGTACCTCCTCTCCTTCCTTGCCTTGGGGATGGTCTCTTGCTACCCCACGTGGTGTCAGGTGGTCCCATCAGCCCTGTGCTCCTATCAGCACCCGTGCCTGGGGTCTTACAAGGTCATAAAGGTAGCTCCGTCTGATCTTTACATCCCTGGGCTTTTTGGGGCCAATGCACAGAGTCCCAGAGCAACTGTGTTGTTGTGTGTGGCTTAGCTTGCAGATAGTTGTGATTTTGGGGAGCCATAAGGATGTTGAAAGGTGTCTCCATGGTGGTGGGTGGGACTTTACAGCCACACGCAAAGCAGAAATTGCACTTTCCAATGACTCAGGAACACCAAGGAGGATTACATGTGGTTAGGGAAAGCCGAACTCGGAGTGCAGTGGTCATGGCACAGACAGAGCTCCTGGTTTTGTGGTGGAAAACCTTTTCCCACTGGCACTTGTGGCCACAGGAGGGACAATATGAGATACTGGGGGAGGGAATAAGCTGGCTCTTCGGGCTCCTGGCCGCTGCCTACTTCATGCCCTTGTCTCTCCAGTGCTCCCATGTCTCTGTGCAGCCTCAGTGAGCCCAGCCCTCCCATCTGTCCCTTTTCCCAACTATCACTTCTACCTGGACGAGGCCTTCATGATGATTTGTCACCTACACCTCCTCCTTTTCTTTGTACGACATTAAACCGAATAAAATGGCATCAAGGCAATGGGGCCAAGGGAGGAGCTTTGCCAGGAGCAAGCTCCAACCCAATCCACCTGGTTATTAAAAATTTATCCCTCCTGTGGCTGCTGTTTTTCAGTGCTTCCCCGACTTTGAAGGGCACTGGGAATGAGGAATGGGCGGCTTGGGAAACCAGGAGTGAGGGCTATTGGCTGTGGCAGCAGCTCCTGGTGGATGGGGGTTGCTGTCTGGGATTTCAGCTGAGTGTCAGTCACCAGAGCTGCCAGGATGGCGCTGAGGGCTCCTGCTCGGGGACAGACTCAGTTTGATAAGAGCCTCACCTGGTTTTGAGCTTCCCTTGCTGCAGGGATGTGTCTGCAGCAGCTTCTTGCATCCTCAAAAGCTCGAGCAGCCTCACCTGAGGCACTGCACAGGTTATGTGTGTGTGGTTTTGCTTGTGCCAAAACTCCTTCCACAGGGACCAATCCTTCACTTCCCACTGTGGCAGGAGAGATGAGTGGCACTCACTGATAGGCACATATCCCTCTCCGCCACTGTTTTGGAATTCCTCTGCCATCTGTGTTTGTGGAAACTTCTGAAGGTTTGATTTAGCCATATATATGGATATAATACATATTGATATATTTTCTTCTGTGGCCAGCCTCAGAGGGCGAGGGCTTCTTTGGGGTGCCCACAACCTCGTGCTGCAGCCCCAGCATGCCCCTGCCAGTATTTGGGACCAGGGTTTCTCCTTTTCCTGTGGACAACATCCAGTGAACATCACACCCACACTTTCCCACTGCTGTAACCTTGGTGGAAATGTCAGCAGCTCAACACAGAGATAGCCCATTAGCATATTTCACAGCCTGTTCTGGTCTGACAGTGATGTCTGGAGAGATCCCTCCATTGCCAGAAGGTCAGTGTCAGGACACATTGATTTCCACAGCATCGGCGCTGTCAGTGCTGGCGCTAAATCTGCATTCCTGAACAGAAGAGCTTGGGAAAATAGGTTTGGTTTAGTGACAGGGAGACCTTCCTCTGCTGAGGCTGGACTTTAGCAGGACTTATTTAGGAGCAAGTGTCCAAAAGCGGATAAAAGGACGAGAATGCAGGGACAGGCCTAGCTCTGGCAATAAATAAAGTGCAGGGAAGGTGGGGTTTACTGTCTTTGCCTTGACCAGTGCAGCCTGATCTTATTCTCCCTTGCAATTCTGTCTCTTTTTGATTTCTGCATCTCTTGGCAAGACCTCAGTGTGGTACAGGATGGCTCCATCCACATCCCATCCAAGATGTTAGGAACAGGTCTGATGCCTGAGCGATGGGCTAGAGTCCTGTTAGTGACTGGATCATGTTAGTGCAGATGTTTTTAAGGAGCAGGTCAATCCCTACAGAAGCTGCCCACAGGGAATCTGTGGGAAGATTAATAGATTTGGATGGATTTATGGCTTTCCTGTGACTTGATGACTGAGCATTACAGTGCTGTAGCTTTGTTTCCTGGAGGAGATGTCTGCAGGGGGATGGGATAGTGCTGACAGACTCACTCTGTGGGGTGTCCTGTGCCCCACAGGTGGCATCTCAGATGGCTGGTGGGAGCAGGGATACACACCTCCCTCTGCATGGCTCTGTTCCCACACACACACCACTGATGACCTTGGCCGTGTTCCTGGCTGCCCCCTCTTTTGCTCCCACATGTCTGGTGCCAGGCAAGATTTCCTCTGTTCTGCTGAGACACTGCCACACTCCAACTGCTGCAGGGAAGAGAGGGATAATCCAGATGATAAATGCCCCAGGGGTGCAACTAGCTGTGAGCAGCCCTGAAGCCACCTGTTTCCCTCAGGTTCCCAAGCCCCGTGCAGGGATGACCAGCAAAAGGCTATCAGGAATATCCCAGCAAACTAAATTTATGAGATAAAGGTTATCTGAGTGACCAGCCTAGGACATATACGTTAAGGATGAGAGGAATCATCTCAACCCCCAGCTCTGCCAGGCAGGGTTGGGAGGCTAGAGGGGTGCAGTGACCTGGGGGCACGGGGGATGGTGATGGTGGCTTTGGGCAGCGTAGTGAGGGCTGCTCTGCCCTCTCATGTAGTTGGAGCTCCCCTCCCTTTGGCATCTCCCATGCCAGGGGTTTGAGGTTGGGACCATCACAATTGTGAAGCCTGTGGTTTCCCTGTGCCAGAGAGATATTTTGGGAAGGGGGTTGACAGGAGCAGGCGCCTGGCTGTGTCCTCTGAAATGCCCTCTGACCTATCCCAGCCCATGCGCTATTGCCTCCCACCCAGCCCATCACAGACACTGCTTGCAGATGCAGCTTGACCACTTGGTTCAGGACATGCCAGTACAAACCAGTGACAAGGGCTGGGCTCCAGTCCTTCACACTGACCTTAACGAGGGGTCGCCTTCTGAAACAGGGCTGTGAGTGTCTCTCTCCTGACAGAGCCAAGTATTTTTATACCTCACTTCCTCAGAGCTTGTCTCTTTGCATTACTGCCAGGAAAAGATACGGCAGAAAGATCAGAGCAGCCAGAGGAAGGAGGGGGCAGGTCAGTCCCAATTTGCAGCTTTACTTTCAGGCCTCTCAACTCAATTATCCAGCAAATTGGACTCTGAGGAAAACCAACACAAGCTACCATCAGGTATCAGAACACGGCAAGGATGATCTTTGTTCTGCAGTTGCACTTGAGAGCTCTCCAGCCTCATGTCATTGATGTTGCAGCTGTTTGCAGAGGTTTCCAGCTGTCCTGGGGTTCTCCTTGCCCATCTGTTGGCAGGGCTTCCTGGCCATTCTGGGGGTCCCCAGCCTTGCCCAGCTGTTTGCAGGAGTTCCCAGTCCTGGCTCATGACCCCCACTGCCATGGTGTTGTGGGAGTTTCTCCTCAGTGGGACTTGGTGTCCACAGCCAAAAATGGGAGTGTGCAGGACACAGTTCATCATCTCAGAGCTGGGTCAGGGAGCCCTCAGGTACCAAAACGTGAGGGTGATAGTGTTTGCAGGATTTGGGGTATTTTCTGCAGCTGCTGTTTGCTTTGTCCTGAGGAGGGTGAATCCCTGTGGAAATAGTCTCTGCCGCCTGTGTGCTCTTTACTGCATCTCACATGAAAACACAGCAGAAAAACCCCCCAGAACTCTGTTTGCTTCTTTGCAACATCTAGGAGTTTTGTTTGCAAATTTAGGGATAGTCTGAGGGCTTCCAGAGGGAAATCCTTGAAAAACAAGGTGGTTGCACGAAGCTCTGGAACCAAGAGTGCTGAGACACCACCCAGATTTGGTCCGACTTTGGGGGAAAACCCAAGCAAACCACCACTGAACGTGCAAAGCATGGGATGTAAAAAGCACCGGAATTTGGTTGCATGTGGAATTTAATGTCATGCTTGCTGCTCCGGCATTTTTCAGCAGTCTAGATCACCACCCCCCCAGCTCCCTGCAGGTGCCAGCAGTGAGGGGCTGTGGTGGGACCCTCTCCCCGCTGTCACCACTGGGCTCGGTGGCTCCTACCACAGCCACCTACAGCTACACATTGTCACCAGTGTCACTAACACAGACTGCCACAGGAAGGCTAGTGTGGCATTTCCAGCCCTGCAGAGACCACCTGTAGGCAATCCCACAGCTCTTGAAGACGCCACACCCAGCCTCAGGGGCTTGCAGGCTCCATCCCCTCCCTGGGCATGTGTGCCATGCAGGGAGCAGCTGTTTCCAAGGATAGCTTTTCTTTTACAGCAACATCCAAGAACAGTCAGACATCAGCCTTCAGCACTCAAGGGTGTTCCTGTGTTGTACAGAGGGGTAAACTGAGGCACAGGCTCTGCCCAAAGCCTGCGACTGTGCAGGGGTGGACCAGAAGATCCTCAGGGCTGGACACACTCCTTTAGCCATGTCAAAACCATGGTGCTGTACAGGGAAGCCAAAGTCTGTTCTAATCCAAGAGCAAAGAGAGAGATGGGAAAAGGCTGGAGTAGGGAGCAGTGAGGCTCCCCAGGTTCCTTCCCCTCACCACCCCAAAGTGGAGAGTTTTGGTTTGGGCTTCTTAAAGCACAACGTTGTGGCTTCTCCTTTCCGCATCTGGTCTTAAATGACCCTAGGTTATGAAAGGAGTGGGGGGAAAAGCATTGAAGCAAAAGGGATTGTGAACTTTTCTTTCTCCACCAAAAACAAACTCAATCTGGCTGAGCAGAGCCTCTCTGGCAGAGAAGAGGTGGTGTCAGGGGTGGGGGTCAAGTGTTTCCTGACCCCCACTGGTGCCCTGGTAAGGCTACATGGCACCAAAACCTGGAGCCTTCTAGATGGAGAAATCCTTCTCTGTGAAGAAATCCTGATGGTGGAATGTGTTGGGGAGCTGGCGCCCAGTGCAATGGTACTTTTTGGCATGAGGGTGGGCGGATGCTTGCAGGGGTGCAGGGGGTTATCCATGCAAGCAGGACAGCCAGCACATGTCCTTTGGGAAGAAGTTTGGCTTTGTGTGCTGGTAATGTTACAGAGGAATTGAAGTGGGGTTTCAAGCCAGCATCAGGGATCTGCAGAATCCATCAACCTTGGTTCTGTTAATTGCAAAGGAAGCCCAGGTTGTGCACTCACTGCCAGCCTGATGCTCTCACATCCCATTCAGCTCTCCTGGACCTGGTGCCTTGGATGTGCTTCCACACCCTGAACTGTCCTCTCTGAGCAGTGAGATTGTGTTTGGCTGCAGAACCACGGATAGACACTGGGTATGTGTCCTGTAACACGTAACCACAGCCTGAGCACTGTGAGGAGCAGTCTGTGTCGGCAGCTGATGGGATTCAGGGGCGGGCTCAGTGCCACGGGGCTGTTCCCGGCACTTATCCCAGCACTTACTGGTTTGTCCCTTTTCTGTGCTTATGTCACTCTTACTGCTAATAGTGTGTAGATCCTTTCAGGAATTCAGGCTGCATGCTCTGCCCAGATTTGGCTCACAGTGCATCCATTTGGATGGTATCTTCGTTGCCGTTCTCATTACCAGGAGACATCCCTGTTTCTGCCACATTTTACATCATTAGCAGAGGGCAAAAGGAAACTACTTGAATAGGGAATAAGCACTGGAAGGGGGTAATGCCCAATAAGGAGACCCTGAACATCCCCAGCTCCTGATTTGGAGATCCCTGCCAGGACGATGCTGCCCTTTGCAATGATGCTGCCCATCCTGACTACTTTCCAGTCTGGATCCTCCCCCAGGAGCAGAAGGTCACTCTCTGCACCTCGTTTCTCTTTGCATTTTCAGGTTTCACCTCCTTTCCATCTGTTTGGTCTGCTGCTTTTGTCCCTATTGGATATCTGTAATCCAGAGTTCTCAGCTGGTGGGGGAGACTATGGCTCATGGAGGATGCCCACAGAGCCCGTGACAGACCTTTCCTGCCATGTTCTCCCTGCACAGTGATGCTAAGAACACAAATCCTAATCCTTGTGTCTCCTCCCCACAGGTCAGCCATTCAAGTTGGATCCCAAGATGGCTCACAAGAAACTGAAGATCTCCAATGATGGGTTGCAGATGGAAAAGGATGAGAGCTCCTTGAAGAAGAGCCACACGCCGGAGAGGTTCAGCGGAACGGGCTGCTATGGCGCGGCTGGCAACGTCTTCATCGACAGCGGCTGCCACTACTGGGAGGTGGTGGTGGGATCCTCCACCTGGTAGGCACCACCTATGGGAGGGGGGATGCTTTCCCAGTCCAGCCTCTGCCAGATGCTCCTCAGGCATATGAAGCTGTTGCTGTGCCACTTCCACAGACAGGTGGGCTCTGGAAGCACAGAGTGCTGCTTCCACAGTCAGGCAGGCACTGAAACCATGGGCTGTCCCTTCCACAGGCAGATGGGCTCTGAAAGCACAGGGTGCCGCAGCCTCCAGAGCTGGGCTCAGTCCTATGCTGGAGGCTGGAGGGTGCTGAGGGAAGCTTCTCCTCTCCTGCAGGTACGCCATCGGCGTGGCATACAAGTCAGCCCCCAAGAATGAGTGGATCGGGAAGAACTCCTCTTCGTGGGTTTTCTCCCGCTGCAACAACAACTTTGTGGTGCGGCACAACAACAAGGAAATGCTGGTGGAGGTGCACCCACAGATGAAGCGCCTCGGCGTCCTCCTGGACTACGACAACAATGCGCTTTCCTTCTACGACCCGGCCAACTCCCTCCACCTCCACACCTTCGAAGTCTCCTTCATCCTGCCAGTGTGTCCCACCTTCACCATCTGGAACAAATCCCTGATGATCCTCTCAGGGCTGCCTGCCCCAGATTTCATTGATTACCCTGAGCAGCAGGAGTGTAACTGCCGGCCCCAGGAGTCCCCATACGTGTCAGGAATGAAAGCCTGTCACTAGGCTGCCCAGGCCTGCCTCTGCCCCATGGTGGCACTGGCTGTGCCAGTGGGTGCCAGTGGTCGGAGCTGCCTGCTGGGAGCCTGGTGGCAGCCATGCAGGAGACCCGCTGTGACACCCCAGCAATCGAGCGCCATCCACAACCAGCTCCATCTTATTTTAAGGGAAAAGTGGAAGAACCTCGAGCCACAGCTGGAAATAGACTGCTGGTGGTGAGCTCCAATGTGCACGAGAGCAGCTCCTTGGCGGTGGCTCCCATCCCTCCCCAAGTGGATTGTCACCTGGGTGGTTCTGTCTTCCTTTGGGGGCTGGAAAGGCCAGGGTGGGTTTTGGGGTGACCTGAGGTGCTGTGGTAGTCAGGGGACAGCTGGTGTGTCCCGTGAGACACAGGTTAGGACAGGAGGGATGGATTCTGGAGCCTGCTGGCAGCTAGTGTGGAGAACCAGAGCCACTGAGCAGCACTTTCCAGGGGTATCTTCCTGTGTGGCTGAGGCTCAGTAGCTTCCCTTCTGGGGTGGATAATGCATGGAGCTCTTGGGCTTGGTGAGCACTGGCAGTAGTTGTGTGATGGATGGTGGTTACGTGGTGGGTGGGTGATGGTTGTTGCCATAAAGGAATGGATGGTCTCTGAGAGTGGGGGCGGCACTGAGGATGGTCCCACTGCCCATCCATGCTGCAGCTGGCAAGTTCCTTCAAAGCATTTTCTGGACTTGCAGTCCCACAGTGGAGAGCCACAGACACCCACCCCACCATATCCCCTCCTTTGAGATCTCCCCAGTAGCCAGGGAGGCCTGTATCCTTGAGGAGCTTCAGCCCCTGCCACAAAGGTTTGGCAACTGCTCCTTCCCAGCACGAGGTCCAGATGGTGGTGCCTTGCTCCATATAGGCCTCCATTAGCGTCCTTGCTGGTGTCCCAGCAGGAAAAAACTCATCTTCCTGCTCTGAATCTACAGTATAAAGTCCTGCCTGGAGATGATGTTTTATGACCCAAATCTCAATTTATGACCCCAAATCTTGGCCCCTGGTTTGTTCTCCACCATGCCAGGGGATTGGACTGGGTGAATTTTAAAGGTTCCTTCCAGCCCAAACTATTCCATGATTCTGCGACAGTGTGAGCACAGAGCCCTCCTGTTTATTTTGTGGCTTTCAAAGGACTGAGTCCATGCCAGGGGCTCCAAACTGGTTCCTGGAAGCTCTTCGGCTGCCACCAGTGCACCCAGCAACCACAAACATCAATCCCCTGGCCAAGCTCCAGTTTCCAGATTTACTTAAGAGGCCAGGAGAAGCTGGGCCAGCACACAGTCCCTGTGTCACAGTGGGGCTCCATGGCACATTTTGGGGCTAGTGGGCAGTGAGTGGCCAGGACAAGGCCAGAGGGGCAAGAAGGCCAGGCATTGTGGTGGCCCAAGGTGGCTGGTACTTGAGCTTTGCTCTGTGGCATTTGAAACCCCTTTTCCTCCTCTGGATGTGGTGCCTGACTGGGCTTGGGGACCCCTGAGCAAGGACCTCCCAGCTCTGCCAACCTTTCATTTGGAGCTTGGTGATAGAGAACTGCCCCTGTTTGCCAAACCAGATTTCCTTCTAGGACAGGGTGACTCACATAGTTGATCTAGAAAAGCCGGTAGATGTAATCTTTTGGGACTTCAGCAAAGTCTCTCTTTTGGTAGTCTCTGCCAGGATCCTTCTGGACAAACTGTCCAGCCCACAGCTGGATAACCATATTAAGTCATGGGTGAGGAAGTGGCTCATGGGTCAGACACAAAGAGTACAAAGACAATGACTGAGGTGACATCAGGCTGACATCTGTCACTAGTGAGGTTTCACAGGGCTCCATCCTCGGCCCACTTCTCTTCAAAATCTTCACTGACAACTTGGATGCAGGACTCAAAGGAATACTAAGTAAGTTTGCTGTTGACACTAAATTGGGATGAGCTGTTAACTCCCTTGAGGGCAGAGAGACCTTGAGAAATCAGGGAAATGGGCAATCACCAACCATATAAAGTTTAATAAAAGGGCAAGTGCTGGATTCTGCACCTGGGGCAGGGCAACCCTGGCTGTGTGTATAAACTGGGGAATGAGAGGCTGGAGAGCAGCATGGCATCCCTCTGTGTCTCCAGGCTGCGGTTTTTGGGAAAAGGAGGCAGGTGGCACCTCGGGAAAGGATCTGCTGCCTGCTCTGCTGATCCAAGAGGGGTTTCCCTCTGATCCGCACTGCCTTCCCATGGTGCCTGGCAAGACCAGTGCAGGGGATGCAGGTCCATTTGCTTCTCCCAGCTCCAGGGCAGAGGTGGAGATGCAGCAGGGACACATCTGCTGTCCCCATAGCCTGGCACACACCCCTGGTCCATTCTGGGAGGTTGTCACCCTTTTCAGTTGGATGTTTTTCATGGGAAGGTCTAATGGAAGTCCCTTCCCCATGTTCTGGTCCCATCGGGGACTGCTCATTCTGTATCACTCTTAGATGAATGCCAAGCAATGGAGATGGATGCTGGCATTGGCAGTCTGGGTGTTGACCTCCCCGCCAGCACCAGCACCACTGGGATGGGCTCATGGAGGACTCGGCACATCTTCAACTCAGAGACCCTGAGCCCTTAACGTGAGATTTGCACCTGATGAAATTGCACTAATTACAGGGGCCCTCTGCCTCCCCAGCATGTGTCTCATACCCAACCAGGCAGGAGAGCAATGGGGGGAGCTGGGGGAGCCCTACACCCTGGGGCTGGGGGCCTTTCCCAGTCATCCACATTGTCCTCTCCTGGTGCTGGAAGCAGAGCCCATCCAAGTGTCACCAGGAGTTGGGGAGCAGCAGCCCCATCCCTGCACCCTGCTCAGGACATGATTCAGGGGCAGGACGTGGGGATGATCTGTGGTGCTGCTGCCTTCTCTGCTCCTGGTGGCACAGTTGTACAGATTCAGGATGTGTGAACTCTTGGCTCCCCTCAGTCTCCCCTTCCACATGTAACATTCCCGCTTCACTTTTAATTAGGGGGAGGGTTGTTCTTTCTGTTGTTTTTTTTTCCCTTTTTGTTTTTTGGGGGTTTTTTTGGTTTTTGTTTTGATTTGGGTTTTTTTGCAACTTTTTTGTTAATGTGTGTATATATATATATATAAAAAATACAATATAATATATATACATTACTGGATTATGTCTGTGTGTGGGGAGGTCGTGAAGTGGGAACACCCCTGGGATATTCTCATTGGCCATCACGGTGTTCTCCAAGCTTGCCAAAACATACATGTGGCCATGCATCCACAGGAGCAGAGGGGATACATGGCACCATCCAACAGCAGCTTTCTTTGTGCTGGGCCTGGAGAGCCTGTGGAGTGGCCGGGAACACACGCTGCTAAAGCTCCATCTGAAAACATCTGTGTGAACACAAATATTGTGCACCCTGCTGCCAGCCCCTGGAGAATGTCACATTGTCCAGTTCATCAGGACTTCAAGTGCCTCAGTCTGTCTTTCCCCAGTCTTGGATGGCCACAGGGATGCTGGACCTTGAGTGCCAGCCAGGTCCTGCTGGAGCCCAGGTGCCACTCACCCCTCCCAGCGCCCCAGAGCTGTGGGAAGGCAGGAGTGGAGCCTGACCTGTCCTTCCCAGCAGTATGGGGTCAAGCTGGTGGTGGTGAGCAAGTGCTAGCCATGCCATCACCCCCTCCACAGAGCTCCTGCTATGTACAGACGCTGGTAGCCAGTAAGGAGGAACTCAGCTCCAGCCCTGGGCTCCCAAATCCCCTGGCTCCAGCAGCACTGTGTCCCTTTCGCTCACCCTGGCTCTCACAAGAGCTCGATAGCACAGGCCATCCACTCAGTGCAACCAGAACTTCCAGAGGGACCCTGCGGTGGCAGAAAGGCAGGGATCCTCTGTGCATGGATGTGTCTGATGCTGCTCCCCCCATGCTGCTGGCAGGATTCTGGCCTTGGTGGCTCAGGCTGTGAGTGGGTGTTGCTGTGAATCACCAGGATGGATGTTAACTCAGTGCCTGGAGAGCTGGTGGGTCTGGGAGTTGCTGGGAAAGGCACACCTTGGCAAAGCAGGGTGCCAGGGGTGCTGGGAATCACACCCTTCCATCCCTCATCCCTCCACCTCAATGCAGTGAGGGCAAGCTCCACACTCACTCTGGAGATATCTTCATTCTCTGTGGAATGACCGTGTTAAGTGGAGAAATGAGTCGTGGGATGGAGGGGTGCATTTTTCTCGAGGCTTTCCGTAGCTGTGCTTCATTATCCCGACCCTGAAATCCATCTCCAGAACAAACCACAGCCCAAGGCATCCAGTGGGATGAGGAGCACTGGGCACTGGGACAGCTGAGGGTAGTGAGAGGTAGTGGGCAAGTAGAGAACAGATGGCAAAGACAGCCTGTACTGGATTGGTGCTGGGGCAGAAATGTGGCAGTGTCACCTCCATGTCCTCTGGCCAGGTCCAAAACTCCCTGTGAACCATCACCACCCTTGGACTCCCCCTTCTCCCGCTTCCCCCTCCAGCCAGTGCCAGACACAGTAGCAGAGTAGCAGAGGTCTCTGTCACAGTTCCTGGAAACCAGGGGAAGCTTTGTCCTCTTAAAAGGATCTAATCCCTGGCCACCTATTTTCCTGAAGCAGCTGGTGCCAGCTGGAGCCAGGGAAGGAGCTCTTCTCTCTCTTCCTGCTTTATCTGGTTCCTTTCACTATCAACCTCAGGTTTCTAGGAAACAGCATCTCTTGTTGTGAAAGCCAATTTAAATCCATCACTGATGTGGCAGGTTGCTTCATGGAAAGGGAAAGGCTGCGCTGAGATGATGGAATGAGCTTTACTGCTGCTTTCCAGGAATATGCTTTAAACATGAGAGGCTTCAGTGTCACAAATGCTACCAATCAAACCAGAAATGGATTCCTCAAGTCAGCCAGGAGGTAAAAAAAACAGCATGTGGCATGACTTGGGAGGGCTAATGGCAAATTGAAGGGGCTGAAATGAAATTTGGTGTTGGCTTTTTATTTTTCATTTCTTCTGGAGTTCATGAAATAGGGAATTAAAAAAAAATGTCAAAGCTAAAAAACCCACTGCCTGGGAGCCCTGGGGCGTCGTCCCTGATCTGGGAAGCTGCAAAGTGAAGAGGCAGGAGAAATTTCTGGGTTTATATAGCAAGTGACATCAAGAAATGCCTTGTCTGTCCCTGTCTGCAGCAGCAATGGCTTGCCCTGGAGTGGGATAATCCTTGCCAGGAATACACATTGCAGCCCCTCTATCCGGGAATGAAAATTCCCTTAACTGGTGGTTTCACTCCAGGTTGGAAAAAACCTCAAGCGTTTAATAAATGAACAGAACAGAAAATGACACCCTGAGCTGCTCACAGACTGTGCAGGGCAGAGTTATAGAGTGAGCTGGCCTGAATTAATCCTTAATAGAACTTTAATTGAGATCTTAAATACTCATTTGAAGCACCAGCCCTTAAAAGTGACTGTTCCTGATCGTTAGACACATCAAAGCATCATTTAATATCTCATAGGAATATTCTTGGTCTGACTGTGATGGACAACAACTGGAATGAGACCAGAAGACTTTCGTGAAGAATTTGTGGGTTTTCAGACATGTGGGCAGCAGGGTGGTGAGTACATCAGTGCTTGTGTCTCAGACTAAAAATGGCTTCTCAGGGAACCTCGTGAACCCATCTTGAGCTGCAGGAACCACCCTGAGCTGCAGGAACTATCCTGAGGTGCAGGAACCCATTGTGAGCTTCAGGAGCCCATTCTGAGCTGCTGGAACCCATCCTAAGCTGCAGGAACCATCTTGACCTACCTAAAACATGCAGCCAGGAACTCTACCCCTTCACTGGGATTTGCAAATCCCATCTGGCCCCTCTCTTGGGAACACCCCATCCAGCCTTGCCACAGCATCCTCCCTGCTCTGGAGCTGTTCAGGAGCAGCACAGGGAGTGTTAACGGAATTGGGTCCAGTTCTCCATGGCAACGAGCAAGAACTGGGTCAGTGCATGATGCGAGGAGTTTTAAAAGTAAACACCAGCCAGAAAGAAAGGAGATGGGGGTGAGGGGACCCTGGGACCCCCAGAGCCAAATCAGGGCTCCCATCACCACATGCCACAGGGCACAGTGGGGTCCCAGCCCTGTGCAAGGAAAGGACGCACAGAAAAGTTCATGTGGGTAATTCTGCATGTGACAGTGGACCCAGGGCTGCACAGAGCAGGAGCCTGCATGGTCCCCAAAGCACACACAGCCCTCCATGCTTCCAGTCAGCAACTTCTCCCCAGAAATGTGTGCTTTCCTTTATTTCCCACCACTCGGAGCCACATGGTTCCTGCTCTGCTGCCTCCCTAGCTCTAATTTATCCTGTGTTTATTTACACAGGTGAGCAGGCTGACATCCGTCACTGGATTCTCTGTGCAAAGGCCATCCATGTGAAAATCCTCATTACAGCTCCTTGCTGACGGGAACTGTACTGGGCTCACTGCCTTTGATCAGCTGGATGCTTGGATCAAGCTTGGATCCGAGCAATGCGACTGCTGCCTTTGCTCTGAGCTCAGAAGCCTCGTGGTGGAGGCTCCATCATTATCCCACTGCCAACATAGAGGTGCCTCTGCCATGGCAGCCCTTCAGTAATTACCTGAGAGATGGGGCCAATGCTGAGCTGTCAGGGCAGCAGTGATGAGTGGGGTCGTTTGAGGAGGCTGCAGAGCAGGAGGGACTGGGTGGAACTGGAGTTTGGAACTGGATGATCCTTAAGGTCCCTTCCAACCCAAACCATTCCATGATTCTGTGATTCTGTGAAATGAAACAGCAGGCTTTGAGAACAATGAGGAAAAGACCTGCAGAGTTTCCACAAGGTCTGTCAGAGCCATGAATTTGGCCACTGTGGTTATGAGGAACCATCACCACCTTCAGGTGGTTTGATGTTTTAATTGATACTTGGCTCTGAGCCTTTATGTACAAAAATAGGGCTGTCATTTAGCAGACCTTTACCCATCATTTGTCATTAAAATCCCTCTGTTCTGTTCCCAGTGTGTCACCCTGATGTGAATAACCTCTTGAGTGGTGTCTTCATTTGTAAAACGGGCTTTTTAATCCTGCTCCACCTGATAATGAATTAAGCACGCTCTTAACATTCACACAGCACCTGGAAGACAGAGGGAAGTGCTATTGATGACAAAATTACAGTGTTACTTAATTTCCCTGACTGAACAAATCCACAGGAGCATCCTCTGAGCCCACTGAGCGCCTTCATCCTCCTGCTACAGTGGAGCCCAAGCCCCTTCCCCTGCATACCCACACACACTGGCTCATCTCACAGCCACACTGCTTCCCAACCCAGTCATTACAACAAAGTAAGCCAGCCAAGTCAACAAGTCAGCCAGTGCAGAGATGGCCAAAGCCCTGTGTGGCCTGGGAAGGTGGGCGAGCGGGGAGGTGGACAGGTCAGGATGTGACACTGCTCTGTGTCACTGCATCCTGTTTTTCTGAAGAAGGTGCCAAGGTACTACTGGGGCTGGGTTAGCTGGTCACAGTTTATTGCTGTTGTCCCAGGGCTGAGCACAGCTCAGGCTTGTCACATCAATGGGATGGAGAGCTCTAGGAACTGTGTGCTGGCCTGGGAGCTCTGTGACTTCCCAACACCAGCTCAGGTAAGCCAGGGTTGGTCTGGGATGAAAAGGGCTGTGCTGTGGGTGTGCCAGCTCACAGCAAGCAGGTTGGTACTTCAGAGCAAAACTCAGGAGAGTAAAGAGTGTTTGTGAGCTAAAAATGGGGTCACAGGAAAAACTGAGTGCCTGGGGACAGGGGGGAAGGGAGAGGGCCAGCCCTCAGCTGAGGCCATGGCACAGTATGAGGGGTTCAGGGGTTCAG
Organism: Xenops minutus; assembly: GCA_035221455.1. NCBI lineage: Eukaryota > Metazoa > Chordata > Aves > Passeriformes > Furnariidae > Xenops > Xenops minutus. The sequence goes on along the minus strand of JAWWEE010000142.1, from coordinate 19,666,945 downwards.
GGTCAAGTCTCAGTATAGCACAAAGACATCAAAAAATGCTTTGAAACAAAGCAGACATGTGGAGCCTTCACCAATAGGAAGGTTTTTGAGCCAGATCTCATGATGTACCTACAAGTGAGTTCACTAAATGGCATTTCTGAAAGTTCCCAGTGGGATGTTCCTCAGCATCATGTTTTCACCTGGGATACATCAGCATCATCTCAGGTGTCGGGATCACTCAGTGCTCCAGCCCTGCCTCACTTTGCTAACACTGTGACCCTCTTCAAAGGCAGCTCCTGTGGGAATTTTTGAGCTCAGCCCTTGAAGAAGCATCAGTGTGACAAATCCCTGCCCCTCCGGGCAGGCTCTTACCTGGCTCAGCAGCAGCCAGGAGGGAGGGAACAACTTCCTGGACCTCGTTTCCTGAAATCCATCTTCTTCATGCCCGGCTCCAGCCCAGTGCTGCTGGGTGGCACCGCAGTGGAACATGAGAGCTGCCCAGTCAAGCCACGGCTGAGCGACCAGAAACAAGGGTAGTGGAGGAATTTGTAATTAAATTGCCATTAGATGTGTAGCAGATTGTCTGGCAGCTGACAGTGAGTGAAAACGCTCCATTCTGTCATGTTTTATCAGCATGAAAACCATTTGCAAGTGCTCTAATTACATTCCTAATTGCCAGTGTGATTAGGGACCTGCAGCTGTTCATTAAGCGTGTGTCACCCTCAGCCAGCAATCTGGAGAAGGGAATATTTAATTAATTGAATAGCACACTGGATGAGGAGATGGCCAAACCTGGAAGCTGGGAGTCTTGCACTGGTGGGCAGCAATCACCTCCTTACAGATCTGCCATGGGGTCACACAGCCTCTGTCAGCACCCTAATAATCATAAACCCCAAAGTTTCGGTCCCCATTACTCCTACAAGAGCTCTTCTGCCCTGATGGGCAATAACTGACTGCTATTGTCCAGACAAGTTTTTTATCTTTCAGCAAGTCACACTCCTGGTCAGTGGGACCGTTCACTCTGTCTTGCTGCTTCCCAGGCAGCCCTTGCTGTTTCCAATGACCAGGGCTCACCCCCAGGGAGTGATGGGGACTTTAAGGTGCCCCATTCAACTCCTTTCCCTGACACACCATCCCTACTGACCACTCTTGCCTGTCCTCTCTTCTTCCCAGACTTCTCTTTGCCAGTCCTCTCTTCTCCTTCCTCAAACACACCAACAGCTCAGATGGGGTTTCCCGATGGAAAAGCTTGCCCAGAGAAGCTGTGGCTGCCCCATGCCTGGAAGTGTTCATGGCCAGATTGGAGCAGACTTTGAGCAACCTGCTCTAGTGGAAGGTCTCTCTGCCCATGGCAGGGGGTTGGAATAGGGTTGGAATTTTTAAGGTCCCTTTCAACCTAAACCATTCCACGATTGCATGTTTCCGTGGTTCTCCTTCCAGCTCCCCTTGCTTTCCTGAGCAGCCACACAGAGTGAGGGAAGAACTGGAGTGCATCCAGATCAGCTCATTTCTTTAAATTTAACATACTCTGGTGCCTTAAAATATTCCTGGGCACAACAAGGATAGTCTTAGGAGGCTTCACCTCAATCCCTGTTTAATTTCCACTTAAGAAAATGTCACTGTGGATGTTTAATAAGAATTAATTCTGGGTTTTGCACAGTTACTTTCAATTAAATAACCCCAAGTGTTTCCTGACTCTTCAAACAGACACTAAAGCACCATAAATCCTGCTCCCTATGCATTAACTCCAGCAGTTGTGTCCCTGCAGCCCAGAGCCCCCAGCCCTGGAGTCACTCCACTGCTGAAGGATGATGAGGTGCCACAGCTCCAAGCTAGCTCTGCCGTGCCAGGGATCCATTTGAGATGATTCCAGGATCCCTCTCAGCCTGGAGATCGCTTTATCCCAAACATTCAAGCTGGCAGTGGAGGGTGAGGGCTGCCTGTAGTCACAGTCAGGCAATGGAATTACACATTTCAGAGGTTCTGGGGTTCTGGCCCAAGGAGGAGGGGAAACCCAGGGGATGTTCCAGCCCCTCTATGTCCCCCTTGGGCTCCCCATGTCAGTCTAAATCTGCCTCTAACCCTGCTATCCCAGCCCTGAGAAGCTGCTTTAATAAAAAATTGTCAGTAAATAAATAAATAAATAGGGAATCTACTGCAGAGCCAATTATTCCTTCTTTCATCTTGCACTGTTTTTTTTCCGCCTGCCGAAGCGCAGTGCTTTGCACGTGTTATTATTGAATTTTCTATCATTGATTTTGGGCTACTTTTTCAGCACATGGAGATTATCCTGAATTCTAAGCCTGCTTCTCCCACTGCAAGCCTGCAGCACATAAAAACATAGAATTGCTCAGGTTGGAAAAGCCCTCTGAGCCCAACCATTCCCCCAGCAGTGTCAAGCCCACCACTAACCTATGTCCCCAAGTGTCACATTCACATGACCCATCCCTGGGCAATGTCCTCGCCCCTCCACTGGCAAATGACCTCATTTCTCTCTCAGACACCTTCTGGGATGCCAACAGTGATGCTGGTCCCTGCTAGAACTGTTCCTTCAGCAGCTGCAGCCCCCAATCCCAGAAAACTGCCCCCATCTGTCTCTGCCAAAGGTACCCATGGAAATTTGGGTACTCCAAGGAACCACTTCTCCAACCAGCAGGTGCCTCACTGGATGAGTGGCAGCAGGAGCATGTGGCAGGAGCAGAAGGCAACAGCAGGGTGATGAGAATGAAAGGCATTTTTATATGTACTGGTGAAAATGTATTCAATAAGTATCTGCCCCACCACAGCTGCCAAAGCCATTTCCCATAATAAAGGCCCCCCTCCTCTCCCACTGCCTTCTCCCTGTGCAGGGAGGATGTGGGAGCTGAGCGCCACATCTCTGAAACCTTGGCTGCAGAAGAAAACCACTTAAAGCGACTTTTTCTGCTTTTCTTTTAGAGCTCTGTCCCCCTTCACCCCCATCCCATGTAAATTGTGGCAACCTGATCTGTGGAGCTCAACAAAGCTCACTGCAGCCTCCCAGCAAGGGGAAAGTGGCACAGGAATCACAGAGAAAAACACCAGTGGGGAGGGCCATGGAAACATATGGGGTGGGTTTAGCTGCCTCACCTCAGATGGCTCCTTTTGGAGAAGGGTAACTGGGCTTGGAACCAGGCTCTGGACACAGGGAGTCCTTGCTCTGACAAATCACTACCAGGACATAGGGCGAGGAAAGGCAAATGGTGCCTCAGGTATTCAGAGTGTCCTTGATCCTATTGCTCCATGGGATGGACTCTTCTCCATTGCCTCTTGTACCCTTACCCACTCCCTGCTCAAAACTTCTCTCTCTCCTTCCTGCTCCCAGTCCCTCTCCCTGCTCCCTCTCTCTCTCTCGCTCTCCCTGCATCTGGTCCCCCTCCCTGTTCTTGGTCCCTCTCCCTGCTCCCTGTTCTTCTCCCTGCTTCCATACCCTCTCCCTGCTCCCTGTCCCTCTCAGTCCTCCCCATCACCTCTCATACCCTCATTCACTCCTTGTTCCCAGTCCCCCTCCCTCCTCCCCATGGCTCAGGCCCCCTTTGCCCAGGAGTTGCCATGTGCTACCTCCACTCCATCTCCCTTCCCTCACAGCTCCTACATGGAGCTGAGCAGTCCTTTGCCATGCCCCAAGCACAAGATGAAGCCCAGAGACATGATATGTATCAGACACTTTCCTGGCACAGAGGTGCCCATTTCCCACCTCATTATAGGCACAACAGGCTCTCCAGGGCCAATTCCCAGAGTGGCAGAGGCAGGATATCACCCTCCCCAAACCACTCCTCTGCCTTCCCAGCAGAGCTAACTTGCACCAGGCAAACCCCAGCTCTCATTAGTGTGGATTGCATCATCCCCGCCTGTGGGTCACTGGCGTCAGATGGTGAATTCATCAATCCGTCACAAGCAGAGGGATGAGCGAGGCAGCCTGAAGGCTCCGGCTCCGCTCAGTCCCGTCCTCTCCAGGGCTGAGACCCAATTAGGACCAAGTGCTGCAGGCGTCTGTCCACCAGCACCACATTAAATGACTGCTCCTGTTCACATTAGAGTGACTGGAGAGACACAGTGACAATTACTCCCTCTAATTAATGGTCAGAGTAAAACAGGGCTCAGTTCTACCCAGTAATTTGAAAATGAGAGACTCCACAACCATCCTCAGCACATGAGAACATCATCCTCATAAAGAGCTTTAAATGAAGATCTTTGAGCTACTGTTACACAAAGGTGATGAATTACTGTCTGTGTTTAAGACAGACACATTATTTATTGAACTGGTGTAATTAAGCCTTTCTAGTCTGCTGGAGACAACCTCGAGCAGATGTGATTCACAGCTCGGTGCTCTGGCAGCCCTTGGCGTGGCATGCGACACGCCAGGGCCAGGCACCGCCAGGGTAATTCACAGCTCTGTGTCGCTGCAGCGTGATACATTATTAACCAGTCCAACTTTGGGAAGTCCAGATTTATACTGCTTTTAATTAGACTGGTCCCCTTTTTAATCTCCAAGTATGCGCAGAACTAATGGCACATGATGACACACATCAAGAGGTGTGTTCAGAAGACCCATTACCTCCTCCTTGCTCAGACCGACCTCACAGGTTGCCACGAAGATTCACATCCTTGGTAGCAGAGCCAAGTACATCCCTCCTCATTCCTCCCAAGTCATCAGCAGGATCTTTGGAATGATTTTGAGAAGGTAAACCTGAGGCTATTAGAGAAAAGACCTTGAACTGAATGCATCAGAGGCACCGCAGCATGTTCGGTATGCAGCACCTATGCTGGAGAGGGAATGTTCCTGTGCTAGAAAATAAGCCCTGAAGAGGAACGAGGCATTTGGAATATGCCATCAGCCATCATCTCCCTCGCAGCAGGGAGGAGGAGCATGGGCTGGCCCTGTGCCTTGGAGTGAGGGGGAGGAGGACTGTCAGAGGCAGTGAGAGCTCAAGGGATGTCCAGTACACCCACAGCACCCAGAGGACAGGGGATTCAAATGAAATTCTGCAGAAGAAAACAGACTATGGTAAAATAGTTCAGTACAGCATTGGGCTAGTAAATAAAGCAGGACTGTACAAAGAGAGGAAACAGGGAAATGTCCCCATTGCGTTACTATTCTTCTCATTTCCAAACTCAATATGATGTTTCAGCAGCTCACCATGCTGGCTGCTGGGTAAGAAATGGGATTTAAACAGATACAAACCACCACAGTGGGGTTTGTTTGGGTTGGGCTTGTTTGTGTTTTTTTTGGGTGGGGCAGGGAAGGGAATATTCCCACCTTTAGCTCACCATAAAATGTGGGACTTATATCTCCTCTGTCACCAAAGGTGCTTGACCTAAGCAAGCAACAGTGTGACGTGGAAACAACAGTGAGAGGGTGGAGAGGCATTCCCACGACATTCTTGTGGCACTCCCAGAGTATCTTCCATCATAGGGAGGCGTGAGCCACGTGGTACACAGCACAGGAAAAGAAACCAGAGTGTTGGTAACACGGAGGAGCCATGGAAAGGATGAGCAGGTGCAGCTACTTTTTCCCCTACACAACATCCCAAGCTTAGTGCCTCTACTTCTAGATCTGCCATTGCTGCAGGACACTGTTAAGGTACTTTAAAAAATGCTCGTATACACCAAAGTCTTGAAAATTTAGCAGAAACTGCTATCTGCCCAAATGATAAAGTTCCCCTCCAGCCCCAAATGCAGTCCTGGATGGTGGTTCCCTGCCCTGAGAGGCTCAAACAGCCCAGCCTGGGCCCAGTGGCTGCTGGCAGCTGAGAGAGCCCAGCTCAGCCCCAGAGACAACACCATGCAGTAAAAAACAACACAACAACCCAGAGTCGCCCATGGATTATCCTGCATGCCCAGGGGGGCAGCAAGCGGATGATAAAAGCCTGTTCAGATTAATGGCTTGAGGAATTAGAGAGGAAGGGAATCGCATCAGAGCTGGAATTCTTCATCTTTGTGCTGTAAAACACCTCCCTGGCAGTGGTAACTGCATGAGACACACACTCAGACCTCTGCCATGTAACCCTGTAGTTTGGGAGCTCTGTAACCCTTTAGTATGGGTACACTCATGTTGCACAGAGGTTTTCTTTTCTTCCCTAGAACCTAGAATGGGTAGTTTCTGTCATCACCAGTGTCAGGGCACTTCAAGGTTTTGTGTCTTCTTCCCTGCTCCCCAGGCTGCTGATGAGCAAAGAAAGCTGCATCCTGATGCCAGAAACATCTTCAAGTAAATTAAAAATAAAACGTAAGAGCCTTATTACAAAACCAGATGAAAAGCTGAAATAAAACAAATATACCTAAGGCAAAAAGAAAACAGTTGAAATCAGAATTCCCCCTTTCTTCCTTTTTCCATTGTGTGTGTATCCATATACACATATTTAGAGAACTTCAAACAATTTCACTTCCATTTCAGCTGATCTTTTAAGTCATTTCCAAGCACTTTGTAAAATGAAAAGGCATGGGAACTCCTCCTTCTGGAAATGCCAAGACCCAGTTTCTGCATCAACCATTTCAAACCATTTATCCACTCAGCAGCTTTTCAGGCTGAGGAGTCACCAAGGCTGCACATGCATCTTGCAGCTGGATTTTTAAATTAAAAATATATATATATATAGGAAAAGATTAATCCAGGGCTTCCTGAGGGGCTGCCAGTGACAAGAGTTGACTAAGATGTGGCCATGGCATGGGGAAGGGCCAGGCTGGGGTAGGTGATGAGCTCCACTGGGGTGATGGGCTTCTCTTCTCCTGCATCCTTCCCAGTCCTGGTAAACCAGCCCTGAGGTCTCCAGCCCACCTGGTCCATGGCTCTGGCACATCTCTCACTTAATCCCTCTGAATTGAGAGGGAATTCACCCCTTCAGCACCAGCTCACAGCCCCCTGCATCCTGATGCTGTTGCCTCAGTGTTTATTTCAGCCTTACCAAGGAAAAAAAAAAAAAAAAAAAGAAAAATAGAATGTTTTTTTAGTTGCAGGAAAGGAAGTGCTGGGGCTGTGTGTGGGTCTGTCACCTCCACTGTATTCTCTCTAAAAATACAAGGAATATAAATGCCACAGAGAGAGAAAGGAAATCCAGGAGCTGTTCTTGGGAAGCATGGATTTAACCACTGTAGCTCCTTCTAATGGCATTGTGCTGGAACGTTGTATTAAACCAAAAAAGTACAGATTAGGAAGCACTGCTTCCACCCAGGAATCATTAGGAGTCAGTTTTTATGTATGAACCACAGCTATAACTTCCCTCACTAAAATATATGGATAGTCATGAAATTCTGGGATGTTCAGTCAATATTTCTATCTTTTATGGCAAGGGTTAGTATTTAATAAAAATTTTCTTTCCTGTATTCCCAAGCCGATGACAGCCTTGGCTGCCACACACGAGAGTACCAAGGCATGGACACATCTATGGATTTCCAACCCCCTGTAACTGTCCTGTACATGAAGCTGGACAGAAATGGGAGACTTCTGATGCTGCTGGCAAGAGCAAAGGTTTGGTCAAGGAGCCTGTGCTTGTGCACAGCTGTCCTGAACCCCTGTGTCTGCTGGGTCCTGGCTGGGAGCTCCTGGCAAAGGGGATCAAGGATGGAGTGGAAGGGATGTGTCAGGGAACAGGGATCCCTTGGTGTGGACTCAGCACCACCACCACTGCTCACTCACCACTGCTTCTCAGTCAGCCCCAGCTGATCCTTGACATTGAGTGAGGTCTCATAACCATCATTATTTTGGCTGGGGAAAAAAAAATGCATCCTGATGAAAAGGGGCTCTGAAGAAAAAACAGTGAAGATAAATTTCAGAAACATTCTGTTGTGGAGCGTCTGAGAGGGTTGGTTGTTTCCTTACAAAGAGACACAGATTAGGAAGGTCTGGAGAAGAGCCTACGAGCTCTTGCATCCCCTGAGAAAGAGGTCAGGACTTGATACACCTGATACAAGGAAAAAAGGATGTTTACTATGAGAAATCCCCAAGTACTAAGGAACACTCCCCTCCTGTGCAGCTCTAAGGTGGCAGTGCTGAGTGGGACAGGATGCTGATGACCAGTGTCCCACCCTGCTGCCACTAACAGGACCCTTCGCAGAGCATCGAAGTGGGAAGGGCTGGCTCCCAGTGTGAAGTCTGTCTGGGTCCTGGGAGTGGCTGGGAGCCGTGTCAAGTGTCCCCACATCATGACAGCACCACCTGTTTCCCCTCTTCTCCTTTGCCAAAATCCACCATGACACAGAGCGAAAAATAATGCAATGGGAGGGACGTGTCACCATCAGGCACCAAGGTCGATGAGGTAATTCCTCACAGGCTGCCAATCTGTCAGGCACAAACAACACCATGACTGCCAATGGGGAGGTTCCAAGCTCCCTGATAATTCCATCTCAGCCCTGTGTCTGGGATCAATTCATGGATATGCAGGCGACTCCAGTGTGCAAATGGACAGTGCTGTTCCAGACCAGAATTCATGCAGTTTTAACTGGATTTTGGTTATTTTTTGAAACACCTGGGCATAGTTGTGTGATTCAGCAAGGGCAATGCCCTTATAGTGATGCCTGTTCATTGCAGACAAGATCATCACCTTGCCAAAATCCATGAATCCCTCCCACGCATGTATGACCAGGCACTCACTCAGCACAGTAATTCCCTGGGCTTCAGACCAGGTCCTGGATTTACCAGCAGTTTAAAGCACTACCTTCCCCTTCAAGGTCAACAGCAATGTCTTATCATACATATCCCAGCACAACCACAGTATCTTTGGGGCTTGGATGAGGTGACCTTTAAAGGTCCCTTCCAATCTAAAATATTCTGTGATTCTTTGATGTTTTTCAAACCACCAGATCTTGAAGGATTGCACTGTGACTGACAGCACTCCACATCCATGGTACTCAGCAAGGCAGCAGCTTATCAAATCACCAAAAACACTCACTGTGTTCAGCAGCTTGTGCCATGGTGGAGAGCCTGACAGGGCAATGGAAGTGATGCTGTTAAGCCAGGATTGGTACTGGGATTATTGCCAAGTGGAAAAGCTGTGGTGCTGGTTATCTCCTGAAGGGCAGAATGTTCATGCTTGAACTGCTTCCCCTTACGAAATACAGAGCAAATGCAGGTATTAAATCTGCCTCACAGAGCAAAGCCTAAGTTGACCCTGAACATGTCTGGCATCTGTAGGATGAAAACCAGAGCGACTGTAAAACACTGTTCAGCAGCAAATGTTGAATCCACTCCCAAAACACATCCACTCAACACCAGTACCAAGTTATGTGGCAAGTCTTAAATGAGCCAGCACCCCAAAATAAATCCTGTGGGGCCCTAGAGGCCACCTTATCTCCATGAAAACACTGGGTGAAGGTGTCCCATGCCATTTGGGAAGCCTTAGGATAATCTGTCCATTTCCATGGGCCCTATGGGAGACCCAAAGGTTCCTGAAAAGGCAGTGAATGTCAGTGAGGACACTCTAGATCATGTCAAATAACATCAAATCTGTATATTCTGATACCCAGCTCTTACTCTGGATGTCTGTGGCCAGCGATGAGTTCTGGAAAGCTTCTTTAAGACCCTCACTAACACACCCATTGCAGTCACCATTGCATGGCCAGGGCAAACTCCAACACACTGGGCTGTGCCCAAGAACCATGTGACATTTCCTGTGAAGGTTTGAACATTCTCCAACTTCCTCATAATGATTGAAGCTGCCTGTTTTCCCAGACTTTAAAGAGGCTATCATCACAGAGGCACACAAAGCCCAAAGTGGCTCAACCCCACATGCTCCAGCAGTGATTAAAGTGCTGTGTCCAAGACATTTATGAGGGGTGGGTGGGTGCACAAGGATCAAAATAGGACCACAGACAGACACTTTGGTGCTGCACAGACAACCCTGCACAGACAATATCCCTATGCACCCCTGTCCATGAGCTGATTTGGCTCAAAAGAGTCAGGAGTGACAAATTCTGACCAGACCCCCAGGCTGAGCATGGTGGTCACAGCATAGCTCTCCAGAGAAAGCTTGGCAGAAATAGCCACATTTTAACATTGTGTTGGCCTTATATGAGTTTACTCTTTTCCCAAAACCTTCCAAGGGTTTAGATCAAAGATGACTTGAATGACCAGTTCATCCCCGTGGATCTGCAAGAGACACCATTATTATTGATTTTCCAATGAAAACCCAATTGATACAGCCAGTGCCTGCAACAGCCAGACACAAATAACCTCCTAACCCCTCATCATGTTCTTGACACGTGTGTTTGCAACATTTCAACAACATTTTCTCCCCTCAGTACTAAAAAGGCTCTCAGACTCTGCGGCAGCTCCCTCTACACCCACATACCAATACCAGAGCAGGGCAAAGTATTTATTGGTCAGTCCAGCATTAAACCAAGGAAATAAATAAAACCACTCTGGATTACTCCAAAGTGAAAATGTTACCATTTTCTTATTGAACTATTTCATTTTGAGGGTACTGTTTCATTTTAATGTTAAAAAAAAAAAAAAAAAAAAAAAATCCAAAAACTTACATTGCATTTCAGATCACTAATTTGGAAAGAGAAACAAGCTTGTTTTCTTTT
>JAWWEE010000142.1:19630943-19656324 GCA_035221455.1 Xenops minutus | reverse complement strand
GGGCCCACATGCTAAATCTGTGAAACAAGCTTGTTTTCTTTTTTTTTTTTTTTTAAAAATCTCAGAATTAAACATTTCAGCATCCCCCTAAACAGTTACACTTTTCAGTTTACCCTGGATCTGTGAATCACTTCACTCAAACTCCATTTTTCAAGGAGTAATTTTCCAGCAGAGTGCCACCCAGCTCCTCTTACAAACAGAATTCTGTCTCTGCCAGGCCCTGCTCCAGAAGCTCTTGCCTTGTCAAAATCACAGTCAGAACCAAACACTGCTGCCAACAGCACAACCTTTCCCTCAGCTGCATTTTCTGTCTGACAGGGTAAAATCTTATTCATGCAGTATTTTGCAATAATTTTCTCTCTGAACAATTTCCCCCTTACTCTGAGAGACCCGATTTCCAGATCCATTTCCCTCCCACCTGCTTTTCTCCTTTAATTTCTTTCTTCTTCTTCTTTTTAACCATGTAATTTTAACGGCTGGGTAAAAAAATAAAAATTCTCTTTACTTTTCTTGCCAATTTCTCAGCACTGACAACTCCAGTCTTTCTCTTGCTGCCCCAAGGGCTGCAGCCGCAGAGGAGACAGAGGAGAGAATGCAAAGGGAGTTATTTAAGGTGAGGGGACACTTTCCCATCCTATGAAAGGGCTCTGACACCTCTGGTTGTTGGGATGCAGGACAGGAGCATCACAGCTGTCCCATCTCCTCCTACAATCTAACCCCTCCATACCCTTTGAGCTGTTTCAGCCACACTCAGACAAGCACAGATCAACCTCAGGTTTGGCAACGCTGATGCACATCATGAGGAAAGAGGCTGGTCCATGCAGGAGCCTTCAGCCCTCCCCCACAAGAGTGCCCAGCGACTCCCTGTGCTCTCCATCTCCACACACACACAGCATTTCCACCTGTGGTGGGACAGCCAGCCCTTTCCCCTGCCATAGTCCAGGCTCCTGAGACTTAAGCCCCTCTGCAAAGCTACCTATGCCTTTGCACCATCTGGGTGCCCCTTGATCCCAATAAGCTTATGCCAAATGAGTGCATCAGCCTCGTGGCAACACACTGGGAAGGGCATGGATATGAGGGACTTCTCAGTCTATCCTTCAAATGGATCCTGAAGAGATGGAGCAGAACCACAAATCCCAGAGTGGGGTTTTTGAGCAGCTCCTCAGACCAGAGATTCCTTCAAAGGATGACATGAAGCAACTCTGGAAGCAGGGTAGAAAAAGGGGGATTTACAGCCACTCCTGACATCTCTGGTGGCTTTGCCTGTGAGCACTACTGCCAGAGATTCCTTATTCTCTTGCTCCCTCCTCCAGCTCCAAGAGGCTCTTTAGGCAGCACCATCATGCTTCAAGTGAACAAATAATAAATCACAGCAAGAGCTCTTCATTTACATCTCCACTCCCACATCTCCAGTCTCAAATCTTCACACTGCTCCTCGGAACATTGTCACCTGCTGCACAGAAATGCCCACTGCTGGGCAATGCTCCCACCAGCACCAGGACCTGGGCTTTTGCTGGAGCAGCCAATCTAGAGCTCCTGGTCACCAAGATTTTCATTCACTCTGCAGTTTAACACAGCTTTTTATCCTCCAACAGGCTCCAGCTCCTTCATTCTACTTCAGTGCTTCCTGCTCTGAGTCAGTCCAGCAGCCTCTTTGTTGTTGGTTTTTCCCTCCATCAGTGAAGGATGCTGTTGTGTCTCCATGCAGTTGTAACCTTGGAAATAACACTTATTTACCTTCCTGGGTTTATGTTGTTTTCACAGTTATTGACTACAGTTTTAGGGACCCTTTACCAAACCTCTGCTTAAATGGAGCAGAGGAGCAGCCAAGTCCATCCACTGCCAGTGATAGGGGGCCGGGAGCTTCCATCTGCTGCAGCAGCAGCCCCTTGTCATCCATCTGAGATCACTCATCAGCCACATGCACCCTCACCACCACCCACCTCCCCTGCAGGGACCAGGGATGCCCAAAGCAGAGAGTCATGGCTGAGACAGGCCATGGAAAATGGAAAATAAATAAAATGGAAATAAAATGTGGAAGGCCGTGGAAGCTTCCCCAGCTGTAGTGGGACACGTGTTGCCAACCAAACACAGAGGAGAGACTATGGCAGAGGATGCCAGCTGGGTGCCTTTCCTGGAGCAGAATCCACCTGCACAGTCACATCCCTTGGCCATGCCCATGCTGCACCACTGCATCCACAATGGAAAAAAAACAGCCACAGAGACAGAAGGAGCCACTAGTGCTCCAGCACCAGCTCCAGCCAATGCCACACAGGGGTTCCACAGCCAGGTGACTGCTCACAGGAAGGAGGGACCCCAGGAGATGAAGACCCCAGTACATCACAATACCTCGGGTTGTTTCTGACTGCTCTCTCAGGCACTGCACTTCACCCAGGGAAAGTTCAAGTGCTCCCACACCAAATCATTTTTGGGTCACCTCAGCAAAGCTTAATGGCAACACTCTTATTTTAAAGCCTTTCTGCTAAGCCAAGGCACTTTCCCTCTCCTCTCAAGCCATTTTTAAGGCAGTTAATGAGGAGCAGAAGGCCTTACTGGTTGGTTTTTTTCCCACTATCATGTATAATAAATGCAGTTCTGATTAAATTTTTACACATTGCTTAAGGCATCAAGCAGGAATTTGCTATTCCCCTGGCAGCACAACACAAATCTCTCCTCGGCAAAACACTCATTCCCCAGACTGATCTGCACTGTCACTTCCACAGGAAAAAAAGCCAGCAGTGACAGTTTCCTGGGGGATGCCGAGACAACAGCTGCTCCAAGGTTTTCAATCAACATGCCTTCGTTTCACAACTCCAGTGCAAACATGGTAATGGTAAATAACCCATCTCAGATGGAGGGAATCAGGTAACCTTCCCATCTGTGCAAATATACATTTATTCCTGGCAGAAACTTGGAATCTTGTTCTACATAACTCAGCAAAACCAAGGATCTGCTTAAAGCAGCCTTATCCAAACTCAATGCTAATTAAAGAACATCTTGGCATTGGCTGGGAAACTGTGTTTTAGGAAATGTGGGTGTTTTACCAAAGGCCACATATGTTCAGTGATACCCCCAGGGTACCTAGGACAAGTATCCCAGGAAAATCCAGTAGGCGTCCTAGCATCCCTGCCCATGGCAGGGTGGTTGAAACTAAATGATCTTTAAGGTCCCTTCCAAGCATTACCAGACCACTTACAACTCCTTCCCAATTCCCATCAAAGAAGCTGCAGGAGCACCTGGGTGCTGCTGCTCCAGGAGCCTGACAGTGCCCAAGCACAGCAACTTCAGGGCAGGGAGGAAGGATCAGGTGAGGATTATCAGGAAGAGATACAACCTGTTTTCAGAGGATATCAGCTGTTTCTTGAGACACCCAGACCACCATCTCAGGGTTTTCTCCTCTGCTTGTGCAGCTCTTGTCCTCCAGTTTTGGCTGATAGAGGGTTGCTGAGTGCAGGAGGAATTTCCATACATACAAGGATTTTCCTAGTGACACTCCGAAGTCCTGGGGGGCTGACCAGGCTCCTGCAGCTCCTGAGCACATGGACTTTCCTGATACACGTCCTGAATTAGCTGCTTACCTCAGGCAGCAAGTAAAGCCTATATCAGGTGGGTGCTTCCAGAGGGAAGCCTGGCCAGCCACAGACTGCCTTTCTACTGTTACCAGCTTCCATGGATCCAGCCTTCTGCTCTGCCACTCTTGAAACGATTCAGGTGTAACTCTCACCCTGCATATCAAAACATCTGAGTCCATTGTGCTGCCATCTCCCCTTCCTGTGCTGACACTGGGTGCAGGTGCAGAATGAGATCCTGCTCTCAGTACCATGGGTCTGGGGGCTGAGGGAGGGGATGCACCCACATAGAGAAGAATTTCTTCTCAATATTGCACCTCACACTGCCCTCTGGCAGTGGGAAGCCATTCCCCCTTGTCCTGTCTCTCCAGGCCCTTGTCCAAAGTCCCTCTCCAGCTCTCTTGGAGCCCCTTCAGGCACTGGAAGGGGCTCTCAGGTCTCCCAGAGACTTATTCTCTTCAGGCTGAATAAGCCCAGCTCTTCCAGCCTGTCCACAGAGCAGAGGTGCTGCATACCTACATTCTTCTGGCAGAAATTATCCCTTTTCCAGCTCTCCCAGCTGGCAAGATATCTCCAAACCATAACAGTGTTTTATGGATTAAAGGCAGAAAACTGAAGGTAACAGTGTGACAGAGATTATAGCACATACTTTCATAGGGACCAAGGGTGGGATTTCCATCAATTAATCACTTGACTGACTTTTATTTCATTTAGGCTTTTATTACAGAGTTTTGTTGCAGTGGTTGTGATTAATCTGGATAATTTCCCCTGGCAATGAACACCAGGGCAGTAAATCACCTGTCAGGAAGGAGCCTGTGCTAGCTGACGCCAGCAAGCCACCACAACCTGGGTACCAGCACAGGTGGATACCTGTGCTGGAGAGTCTTGTGCAGGATTTCCCCACCCCTGGAAGTGTTCAAGTCGAGGCTGGATGGGACTTGGAGCAACCTGGTCTATGGAAGGTGTCCCTGTCCATGGCAGGGAGGATGGAACTAGATGGTCCCTTTCAACCCAAACCATGTGATTCTATGATTACCAGGAGCCCTTGGATGGTTTTGCCCTGACTGAAGACTAGTATATAACTGGAGATGAGTCATCACAATGTGATGGGCCAGGTTAGCTTGGTCTGTTGGGCAGTGGGAAAGGAGACACATAGTGGGAATTGGGACACATAGCATTCAAAATCAGGTCCTATCTGGAAAAGGAGCAGACCTCCTCAGAGAAGTCACCCAGCCCTGTAAACACCTTGAGGTTTGCTCTTGTTATCCACGATGTGGGCTTGAAGTATCTCAGAGGATGGACCCCCTGGTGGGGGTCTGAGGGGTCTGAGGATCAGGCTGAGCTGGTCCTGATGATTTTATCACCATCTCACACACTGGAGAGAGTGATTTAATTAATGCTGAAGCAGCCACGAGCACCTCTCTGGTCTCATTAACTTACCTGGAATAGATCCATGGAACCAGCATGTGAGGACAAGCCCTGTGAAGAGGGCAGCTTGGGAAAAGAGTGGGAAGGAGGAGAGAGCCCACAGAGAGACTGTGGTATGTATAGCCAGAGGCTCTGTCCTACCCACCCCAACCTCACTGCTAGAGTCATTCCCTGCACTCAGCTTTTCCCAGGCTTTGCCCCATTACTTCTGCAGGCACCATTCTGTACATTCAGGACTTCCCAGCCCATTTTCATCCTCTGTGGGCCCTGCTCTTCACCAAGTTCTTTCTCTCAGAGTCCTCTCTGAAGAGCTCAGAGGTCTCCAGCACTGGAGGGGAAGCGATCTGATCCCCGTCCCATTTTGAAATGGTTTTGATTTCCCCAGAGAGGCTGCAGCCGCAGTTCTGAAGGGAGAATAGTTAATGCTCAATTTAGCTCCACATGACCTAATTTGCCACTGCTTATTCAACAAGGGGAAAGCAAGGGAAGAGAAATCCTTGCACATGGACCTTGAGAGCTGCCACGTTCCAGGGGTGCAGAGGGAAGGGACGTGTCTGCAGCAGCGTTGGTGCAGGCAGAGGATGCTCAGTGAAGATGAGCTGGGAACAAAGACCTGGTGGTCCCTCCAGGATTCCTGGCCACCTCCAAAGTTGGGCTTCAGCACTAGAGTCTTCCACCAGGGCCATGGCTAATGTACCTCTTCCTTGGGCCCTTTCCTGGGGGGGTTTCTGTGGGGAGCATGAAGGGTTCACCTGCTCAATCCACCTCTGTGTTACTGAGTGGTCCCATGCTGACACACCTTTCCACACCTGGAAATCACCACTTTTCCTGACCCAGGATGTGGCATCAGCATTTTAAAGCAGATCATGTAATTTGGGAAGGGTTCAAAAGAAGGTTTTCTATGCTGTAGCCCAAACCCATGAGGAGGCTGAGTTGAGCTGAACCTGCCTCCAGTTTGACACAGTTTTCTCCCTGCAGTTACCAGCAGGAGGACTTGGTAAGTAGAATCACCAAAGGACCTGGCCTCTGGGAATGCCTGGGACCTGCAGGAGAGTCTTGGGGTGGATGACCTCAGGGTCTCCATCCAGAAGAAGTGTATGCTGCTGTTCCCACAGCCCCTGCAACCCAGGGCAGGAACCTCTTACATATTTCAGGAGTCAACACTTATTAGGGGGAATTTCACTTGCTAACTCTCAGTGCCCAGATGACACTGCTGCCCACTGTGTTTTGTCTTTTGGTTTTCTGAATCTTCATGCACCATTTGCCCACTGGAAGAGAAATGCCTCTGTGATGAGTTGTCCCTTGGTGCCACCTTCCTATTAATGGAGCAAAGGCTCTTTCTGATCAAGTGTGTGATATGGTCTTGGTACAATCTGCAGTGCCTCTGGGTTCAGCCCAAGATTGGCATTAGATGTAACACCACTTGCTTCCCTATCCTTTTCCCTGTGCTACTCCTGGTGCTTCCATACTCTTGCATCTCCATTTCTGCTTCCCAGCACTCCTAATGGCTCTGCTACCAACCTACTCCATCCTCCCTCTCCTCTTCCAAGCTCAACTCTCCCCCAAACAACATGTATATATGTGTTTAAAGAGAAATGCCTCTCTGCAGTCAGAGATTCTACTGCCCATTCCTTTCCAAAGGGCCCATTTCCTGCAGGCTGTTACTCCAACACGCAATATGCAATATTTTTATTTAAGAAAACAAGGACAAATGTTTGCTGGTAAACATTTCAGGGCAGCATGCCAATGAGCAGATCCTCCTATTCCTTCCAGAACTGTAAAACACCAGGCTGCTGCCAGCCATGGGAATTGTAATGTTTTTCTTTTCATATATAAAAATGTCTTACTAATGAATCCCCTCCTCACAGTGGCCAGCACTGAGGCAGCTCTGCCATATGCTGATGCACACTGAGACCTCATGGGTTGGGAAATATTTAATGCCAATCAGACACAGGGAATATTGTTCCCTCTCTGCATAAGCATTGGCTCAAAATGCGAGGTTGTACATGACCCCCACGGCACGTTCCCTGCTCTCTGTCCATCTGCTCCAATGGCATGTTGTCCCTGGCAGGGTGAAGGGCACCCAGCTTCCTCACTGCCCTGGCCCTGCCTACAATGCTGAGGCACCACTCGACATAAATTAGGGACAGTTGCAGTTGCCAATAGCAAAAATCTGAGGTGAACTGATAGGAGTGCAAACCAGCACCGTGAAGTCCGTGTGACAAGTGCTGCTGTTTCCAGGTTTTCCCAGCACAGAGGTGTTGTGAGAGGACAGGTTATGGCTTTTATTGAAATTAGAGATAGATGTGACTTTCCAGCAAGTTTTAACTCACAAATGTAATCTGTGACAGAATAAATCACAGATTCCTACTGATCTTGATACCAGAGCTCCTCCCAAAGTAAAGCCGTAAAGTTCCAAAAATGCCTTAAAATACTTCTAGAATATTAAACAGAAACAGAGTCAGAAACTTTGGTTCTGTGAGGACCTATTTCCTCTTTCAGAGTGAATCTGATGAGAAGCTGTTTTTCTGAGGCCTGTTTACTGAATAGACAAAGTTGTGTGTGACAAGGGGGAGCTCTGGAGGTGGTCCATAAGAATAGGAGGTTTGGAGCAACCCCACACATCCTCCTGCAAGCTGTCCCCAAATGGCACCGGACAGATTTGAGAGGGACAGCTCCAAACATGTGGAATTTAAGACGTGTGGATGTGGTGCTTGGGAATACAGGTTAGCGGTAGCCTTGGAAGTGCTGGAGCAATGGTTGTACTTGAAAAACTTTGAGGGATTTTCCAGCCTAAATGATTCCATGATTCAGTGAAATGTCCCACCATGCCACACTGACATTGGCGCTCATTGCCCCACCTGGATTCTGGTTGGGCTTGGCTCAGTGACTCATACCCAGCATGAGGTGGAGTAGCTCTACAGAGACCCTAAACAAGAAGAACAGGGATGCAGCTCTGCATACTCCCAGCTTCAACAGGAACAGCCTCGTTACAAGCCTGTGATCTCTATCCTACAATAAACCTCACCTCCACATTTTGGCTGTGAAAATACCGGTTTAAAAACAGACCTTTTGGACAGGAGAAACCAAGAGATTACCAGAAAAACCACCACAGATTTATCAACAGTAATGTGGGCTCTGTGCAAGGAGAGCAGAAGGATGAGGGGGGATGGAAATAGTCCCCACAGATCCATAGCACTGCCCACCTTCACAGGCATCCCAAGCAGCCAGAACAAAATTATGGCCCCAAAACTTGAGAGGGTAAACAAAGAACAACATGGGATGTGCTGCCTGAGGGCCAGAACCACCTGAGTGAGGGCTGAGCGATCCTGCCTGCACATCTGGGGGCCCAGGGAACCAACCCCAACCCAAAAGGGAGTGTAAAATCAAGAGACATCTGAGAGCTCCATGGAGCAGCAGGTTGGGTGGCTGGAGGAGAAGCCAGAAGGGAAAGGCTTGGCTGTACCAATGCTCTGCCTGTCAGACTCTGTGTGTCAGAACATCCAATGGCATTTGGGACAATGAGACCCACAAGTGACAGATCTCCTGACAAAGCCTGTCTGAGCACTGCCCCAAATGGCAGGTGACAGGCAGTGAGCTGGAAACGACCTTCCCACTCGGAGCTGGGTCTGTTCTCCCAGACAAACCTGCTCAATTTAAATGTCACCCATGGACATGAAGACTGTGAAATGACTCAAACACCCGCATGGGTTGGTGGACATCAAGGAGCTGAGGGGCTGCTAGGGGTAGTGCATCAGCAGAAACCCAGGTCAGCATTCTCTTACTCTCAGGCTGCAGTTTCTGAACCTAAGAGGTCAAGACATCTTGCAGCTGCAGGATCTGAAATGATGTGGATATCAGTGTATGCAGGAACTAGCTGAGGGACAAGGTCCTTGTCATCCTCTAACAGGGTCACTCTTAATGTGCTGAGATAGTTTAGTGGTGGACCTCGCAATGCTGGGTCAATGGTTGGAATTTATGATCTTGGAGGTCTTTTCCAACGTAAACGGTTTTGTGATTCTGTGATATCCTCATGGCATCCAAAAGACAAACAAAGATCCATGTCTGGTGTCAGAAGGGGGTTACCCCAGGCGATTGGAACCATCATTGACCAAGATGCTGGGAAGGTGGCAGGGAGGACACCATGCTCACTGCCCACAGTGCTCCTCATCCTCAGCTGAACCATCACGTGTCTACTGTGATGGTAGACACAGCTCCCACTTGTTGCTTCCCCAGCAATGTGCCTGGAGATCACACCCCACTCCAGCAACCTGAAGTAAATCAGGCAGGAGCCTGTAACTGTGAATGTGGCATTTGATGAATACTGTGGATCCCACACGCCATCCAAGGTTTGGATCCTGGGTGTTATTTCTACATAAATGCCTTAATTGCTGCCTTTTAGTTATACTCATAAAGAAAGGAGGTCCATCAGTCACTGATCCCCCATTACAGCAACGACAAGCATCACAAACAAATCATTAACAGACATAAAAATGGCAGGTAATTAATTTTAGTAAGAGCAGAAACATTATCAAGTGATTTTATTACCAGCCCAATCTTCAGGAGGGGACATCAGTAGTCTTAATTCAACAACATCTTCCCAATTAGTCATTGCCAGGAGGCATGAGGTGGGTTTTAAGAGCTTGAGACCAAAATGGGAGACCATTTGGGCTGTCAAAATGGCACATGGGCATCACATCCCACTCAGGGACATCCTGTACCACACAGGCCAAGGCTTTATGGCTGTTCACACACTGCCCAGAAGCTGGGCACACAATTTACCTTCTGAATTACAACTGGCACAGCCAGAGCCGTCCCTTCCTCAGCCACCATGAGATGCTGCCCCAAGAATTCACCTCCTGTTCTTTGGGCCACAGGAATTCAGATTCCCCTGGGTAAAGGTTGGTGAGAGAGAACAGAGATTTCACTTTCATAACCTTGAATCTTTTTTTCCTGGAGCTGGAGGGTCCAGAGTCGTGAGTTCCCACAAGTCCATCCTGCTCAGTACTGGTGCTGCATGGGAGCACAGGCAGACTGGAGAGCCGGAGCTGCTGCTCCCAGTTAGGAGGTCAATCCCTCCCTAAAGGCAAAATTGCCCCTATTTGGTTAATTAAGTGGGCACCAGGGGGGAAAAAACGGCGAAACAAAGGCAGACAAAGCCCAAACACATGGAACACAAGGAACACAGAGCTCTTTCAGAGAACAGGGAGTGAGAAACATCCATTGTGCGAGTCAATTGACTCTGCAGACAAGGTGTTTGGGCACGAACCAAGGGGAAGAGGAGACTTCACAACAGCATGAAGAAATGGATAATTACTTCCTCTCCATGGAGAGACACACAGGCTAACGAGGAGGAGGACAAAAGGCCTTTTATTTGGTTTCTGGCTGTGTGCTAACACTGTTGAGCGCTTTCTCTGTGCCTCCTGCTGCTTGCTGAGCCTTTCTGGGCTCCTCAGGGCCACGTCTGCCTCTGCGTGCCCCGGCTGGAGCTGGGACACACTGTGGCTGCAGGTGCCCAGCCTCAGGCAGCGAGCTGATTCCAGCACAGGGCTGGGGTTGCGATGTGAGTCTTCCCCGTGGGGATCACCTGCTCCTACACTCATCCCTCAGGGCAGCACCACACATGTTCAGGCAAAGATTTACAGCTCCCCACCCTCCCCAGCAGACAGCACCTCATTCCAGCCTACAAGAAGACAGTGAAGGAGCAATTCTGGCAGCATCAGGCACACCACAGGCATTGCCAGACACCCCAGGATGGCTGTTGAGGGGTCCTGAAGTCATGTCAGCCAATCTCTGCACTACAGTTCTGGTCCTTGAGGGCAGACAGAACACAGTCCCTGGGTAGTCCCACTGCATCTTGGCAGCCCCTTGGCAGCACTGTGCCTCGGACAGAATCGCAAATCCCACCCCTTTTGTGTACTCCCACCCATCCAGGGCATCTACCCAACCCATTAAGGGACAGGAAGATGGATTAAGGGATTGTGAGTCTGCTCCTGTGTGCAGGAGCCATGGGATGTGGACTCGCTCTCAGCTCCAGATGTGTGTGTGCACATTCTTGTGTCTGTGTCCATCTCTGTAACCAACGTGGTGCTCACCCCTTCCTACGTTGGTACAAACAAATGATCGTGATGAGCACCAACTTGTGAGAAAGAATGAGAGGCAATGAGAAAATAAAAGCAATTTGCAGGCAAGAGCACTGAAACAATCCTTGTGAGGCCCTGAGCCTGCATAAATCACCTGGAGCTGTCACTGAGGCTGACAGGAGCACAGCCCAGGAGCAGTTATCCAGTGCTCAGGTATCAATTACCACTGCTAATTCTGAAACCGAGACCAGCTGATGCTAAGAGGGGACTGGGAAATAAACTGTCATGAGTTAAACCATCAAGTGCCTTTTCTGGTTGTTTTCACTAGGAATGTTGAGTTTGAAATGGCCAAAAACGCTGGGACATAAATGACATAACTGCTTCAAGGTAAAAGGAGAAATCAAAAACACTGGCTTTCGTCTCGGGTGGATCTGTTTGTAAAAGGAAATCGAAGCATTTCCATTCCACATCCCACCCCCACTCCCACCCCACCTTCACCACCAGTGATGAAATGACACTGTTGGGCTGCTCAGAACACACCTGACTCCTCACTAAAAGTCCTGCTGAGAAAGGGCAGGCCTTCAGCTGAAGTCCAGTCTGGTCTGATCCGTACTTTGGGGAGACAGATTACTAAGGGGGTCAAGGATCACCCAGGTGCTATTTTTAGATGTTTTCTGGACTCCAGCTTCAGTCACACTGCAGAGCCCCCAGTTCCCTGAATTCCTCACCTCCCACCTGGATTCTGACTGGGATGAGATGCCAAAGGAGTGCCAGACCCACTGATTTATTGATTTTCTGACAAAAGAAATCACAGCTCCATCTGTTCCTTGCCACTGCTTTACTCCTTCTCCAGTCTTGGCTGCTCCATTCCCACCAGAGCTGCTGTGACAGCCCAGGGCTCGGTGGGAGCATCTTCTGCCCCTTCTCACCCCACTATGGGAAGGACTTTAGTGGGTATGTGGGCAGTGGGTGGGCAGAGGCTGCACATGCCCCCAGCATCTTGGGGTCCAGCAGTTGTGTCTGAGGTAGGAAGAAGGGCCCTGAGCAGTAAGAGGTTTAAGGTGGATTTGCTGGATGAGTTCTTCCTCCTAAAAGAGCTTTTTAACCCAAAAGTGACGTTTTACCTGAAAAGAAACTGAAACAAGTGGCTTTTGAAGGTGTGGGAGGCTCAGAACAGCCGAGTGCATCAGAGCATGGATGAAAGGGGATCATAAATAAACCTGCCCTTGCCCTGCCCTCTCAGTGGGTCCTCTCCTCCTGGTCTGCTTCCCACCAGCACCGGGACTTTCAGGAGTTACTGCAGCCCTTCGGAGCCCCACCAGCTGCCTAGGAGGAGTGGGAGCCTGAGCCAGAGGCAGGAAGGGAGAAGCAGAGTGGAGTCCAGGGTTCTAGCAGGAGGGGGTGAGCAGCCAGAGAAGAGGCCAGTGGGGACCAGTGCCCAAAATCCAGAGTGCTTGGCCATCAGCAGCGCTGGCAGCGTATCAGGCCATGAAGAATATTTTCCTTCCCTGTTTTGGGCCAAATTCCCTCCCAGGCAGCAATGCTCAGCAATTCTAGAGTGATTGCACAGTGACATCCACAGGAGAGGCTCTGAAAGCTGTCCCTGTTTCACTTAGCTGCCATGCCAGAATGAAGTTGATGGGGACACCAGGATGGAAATGACAGGGACAGTCATACAGAGGAGCTCTGCAGAACGACCCAAGAGTGAGCTGTGAGGAGTTAGTATTGAACACTGTTCCATGGTCTGTTTTGATACTGGACACACATGCAGGAGGAAAATTAAATAACTAATTTCTGTTCTAGAAATATGTATTGTGATATCAAAAGTAACACTATTTATTTCCAGGTAGTCAACTCTTGGGCCCTATAAATATTTATATAAAGCCAGGGAAAAATATGTTGGTAAGTTAGTGTGTCTTTAAAATATATGTTGCATATAAAGCAGCCCATATTTATTTGGATATATTGCTACACTGCACATGGCTGCAGCTCAGCCCTTCACAGCCACATCATGCATTAAAAGTTTGGATTAGGAAAGGACTTGATGTAAAGTCCAAAATGTAAAGTCACATTTTGGCAGAGAGAGGCTTTTCTCTAAGCCCCCTACCTCTATGAGGTGAGTCTTCCCTGCACTGGTGTGATTCCAGCTGGGGCAGAACTGGGCAAGGGCTGACTGACACAGGTCTTGCCTGTCTGGGGTGAACCACAGGTTACCTCATTTACTTGGGCTCCTCCTGCTCCATGTGGCCTTTGCTCCACAGAGCTTGGTGGGATGTTTTCCCACTTGGAGGATGTCATGGTTTGGGAATGGTACTCCCCAGTTTAGCATCCCCACCAAGACTCTTCAAACCACGAGCTGCCCTCTCACTCTGCACTGCAGTGGGATGGAGAGAACTAGAGTCACAAAAGACAAAGATCATCGGTTAAGATAGGAACAATTTACTGGAAAGAGCCATGAGATAAGAAAACGAACACTAACAGCAACAATATTAATGACAGAGGGTATGAGAAAAGAAATTATTCACAAGCTAAATAAATTAAACAAAATGGACAATACCAGACACTCCCTCTGCCATATTTTCTTGCCCAGACTTCTCTCCCTGGAAGAGAGTCTCTTTTCCTCACACCAGGCAATGATGTGTGGTATGGAATAACCTCTATGTCCTCGATATGCCCATTCCTCATTACTGCAAAAAATTGACCCTGTCCTTGCTGAAACCAGGACAGAGGAATTGCTGAGTATGGTCCTCACCCTGCCTCTGCCTGCTCAGGCACTGATGAAAGCTGCTGGGACACTGGTGCCATGCCCAAGCCCATCCAGCCTAGAGAAGTAGTGCTGTGGCCACGGGAGAATCACAGAATCATTTAGGTTGGAAAAGACCCTTAAGACCATCAAGTCCAACCATTCCCCCAGCACTGCCAAGTTCATGGCTAAACCATGTTCCCAGATGCCACGAATCATGGAATCATGAATCATGACCTTGAACTGGCCATCCAAGAACAGCATCTTGAGTAGTAGGACTTGCTGTATCCTCGCTGATGAACAGTGGCCATGTGTGACCTCATCAACACTGATAGCACCACCTGTCCAAGAGCCTCTGGGCTGTGCTGCTCAGGAGGGTGACAAAGGAAGATTTTGGAACCAGATGGACAGCAAAGAGGGCTGGGAGAGAGCAGGAAGATGAGCTTTGGCCTCTGCCATGGCTCTGACGTCAGGGCTGTTGATCTAGGCAAGGTCCAGCACAGGACTTGGCCACTGGATGAGAATCAAGAGCCCCGTGTTGCTGCATTCCCTCTGGAGCAGAGCTGGCAGTAAAGCAGGAGGAGAATATGATTCCTGAGCACACAGCATGCATCCTGACAGGGAGAAGTTCTCACCAGCTTTCATTTAACCCACTGAGAGTCACTTGGTGAATGACAGGACAGCAGTGACAGTGTTCATCATGCATTTAATCTGTGCAAGGAGCGCAGCCACACTGGCAGAACCAGGAGAGCAAATTAGGGAGCAGGAGACATTTATTATCATAATGGGAAGTGAAAAGGGATTGAGTTAGATTCATGCTAACAGGGAAGAATAAGCCGTGGGCTGGGGCCCTGCAATGCCAGGTGGGATGGGGGATGTAACATATGTACCCCAATTCCACCCAGCATTGCTTAAAGACATCAGCACAATCAAGTCCCACGAGCCAGGACTATGGTGATCCCGTGGTGAGGACACATCCTGGTGTCCTCCTGCAAGGATGGGCCCTCCTGTATGAGGGGCTCCTTCATGGGGAACACAGCCCCATGAAAAATGGTCCCTGGTGCTCTGTAGTCATGTGTGACTTGCAGATTGGCAAAATCTCAGAGCCTTCGGAGCAGCAGTGTTCACACACATCGTCTCCAACTGTGCACCAGCAAAGCACCAATACTGCCAGGGACAAGAGCAGAGCTGTGCCTACCCCTGTGCCAGCCCTTGCTTTGGGTCTCAGTGCCACCTGATACTGGTGTGCTCTGCCCTGTTATAGGCACAGATCAGCTCCGATCATAGCACAGATCATAGGACATGCCTGTGGGTGCATGTCCTCCCACACCACTGCCAACCCTCTGCCTGCCACAGCCCATGGATTTTAAATGAGTGGAAATCTTTGAAACAAACCTATAGGCACATTAAAAAAAAAAAATCTCATTTCTTGTGTGAGAGTAAATTACCTTAAGGATTAAATCAAAAATAAATGAAAACGTTGCTGTGAGCTGCCACATGCCTGGAGCTTCTGCTCCAGAAGAACAGGGTGAGCAATTCTGAATACACAGCAGGATCCATCCACAGAGCCTCTGCGTGGGTGACTCTTTATTAGGATCACTCAACAATCCCAGGTATTCAAATAGCATCAAAGTGGTGTTTCCTTCCCAACACAAATACTTTTGCAGTGTCAATTAGAGGAACCGTGTCCTCTGCCCTGCAGATGGAATTTTGCCCGTGGGTTTTGTCCAATAATTATTATTTTGCAGCAGATTATTTAAGCACTTGCTCCCCATGGCCAACACGTCCAGTAACGAGCTCTGAGGCCCCAAAGAGTGAATAACAAAGTGCAGAGGGAGAAATAGAGTCGAGCTTTATGAAGTCATTAATTAACACTTGCATACTGAGAGGGATCACCTGGATAGTGGGATTTTTCCGAGTCACAGCTTGAAGTCATATAGGATGATTTTCATTCTTAAGGGCAACCTGAGGTCTCCTGGTTAAGGGAGGTGAGAGAAGCTTCTTGCATCCCTGTAGAAACACCACGAGCATCCTATTCTACTGGAAGCAGGATGAGGTGAATGCCATGAGGCTGTCTTGCAGATACCAAGCCCCCTCATCTCAGGACCTGGGCTGTGACCAGTCTTCAGAAAGGAAAACTGCCTTCTCTCCCTAGAAAGACAGGCCACAGCATGGAGAGGTGTTTATAATATCAGCTTTGCCTTGTACCCCAGGTACTGCCTGTTGTTCTGCTGTTCCCTTGCACAGAGGCTGATATGGATGCCACAGAGCCCATTCCCACCCTCAGTCCCTGGCATTCCATGGGGACCAACCATGGACAGCACTGCTTGAACTTGTCCCCAGTACTGAGACACTTCACATGTGAGTATGAGGGATTGGTCTTCTCCATGGAAGAACCCCAAGAGACCAACCATGGACCCCCTTGCAACCCTATTTGTGGTATCCTGCAGCACTGGGCTTTGGGGTGGCCAAAGATTCACAGCAAAGGAAGCACAGCACATAGTGTCCCAGTCAGGAAGGAAATCCAGAGGGAGAAAACTCAAAACCACATGAAACCTATGAAATCCACAACAGTTCCTCACTTAAGTGCAGCCCTTCATCCAAATGTTCCCTCCCCAGGAGGGACATGGTGCCAGGAGTCTGCATGTACACTCACCTGGGGCATCAGCAGGTTTGGCATGTGGGCTGCAGCTGAGATTTGTAGGGAATGAAAACCAATTCAGTGCACAACGGTGACTCAGCAGGCATAAAAATGTGATTTTTTTAAAAAAGATGTTAATTGCTGATCTGCTCTCAAAATTGTTCCCTCTGAGGGTGGAGAGACCCTGGCACAGGTTGCCCAGAGAAGCTGTGCCTGCCCCATCCCTGGAAGTGCAAGGCCAGGTTGGACAGGGCTTGGAGCAACCTGATCTAGTGAAAGGTGTGCCTGTCCCATGGCAGGGTGGTGGCATGGCAGGAGCTTTAAGATCTCTTCCAATCCAAACCATTCCAGGATTCTATGAACACGTAACACATTACTTCAGCCTCTGCTCTACCTAGCAGCAACTCATACACCTGGACTCAAATAATCAGCAGCGGTTGAAGGAGTTACAGGCCAGTGAGTTTGAATTTGTTCCTGGAAAATGGCTTTAAACTGTGATTAAAAATAGACTAATGGAGTACAGATGGGATGACATGTATTCTGTGATGGAAAATGTGTCAGTTTCTCCAAAACATCCCTCATACTGCTCCTGCTCGCAGCGGGACATACGAATGGTTGGGGTAGCCAGAGGGCTGAGCAAGGTGCAACACTACACACAGGTGAGAGCCAAGAGAACACTGCCAGTATGCAAAAAAATTACTTGGACAGAAAACTAATGGACTTGATGTTCAATTTTTCATTAACAATTCCACCATGGATCTTGTCACTGTGCATGTTAATGTTTTCCGCAGCAATCTGGAAAGGAGAAAGAGCTGGAGAGCAGAGCCCAGTTCACAGATGACACAGAGGGAAGTTAATTGAACCCAGAAAACCCATTGCACCTCCGAGCAGCCCGAGCCAAAGAGCAAGTGGAGGAGTTTGTAGCTGAACATCCGCTTTGATTAACGTGTTCTTCAGCACCCACGTTTTGGGAGTGCAAAGCCCAGCCCTGGAACGTGCAGAGGGGACTGCCAGAGTGGGAGGGAGGGAATTTGGAGGGAAAAGGAGCTGCTGCAATGATTAGGACCATGTGTGAGCCAAGAACAGAGGATGCTGTAGCCCAATTTGGTAGTAAATGGCATCAGTGACCAGACCTAGAGATGCCCTTGGTGTATTGGCTGTGCCAATTAATTTTCAGCAGGAGGACAGGGACTGGGAGGTGGCAGAAGCTGCATCCATCAGCCTGGGTGGGGATATTTCACACTCCTCAGATGAAGTTCTGGACAGCTTGCATGTAGCTCAGGAAATAAAGGGGATTGTGTGGAAGTAAAGCCTGATCACAGGTGCTGTTTTCTGTCCTGCCTCAGTGTCCTGGGCCATGGGACCATGTCCAAGTGGACCCACAGCACCAGCAAATCTGTGCTGGGATCTGCTTGGCACATTTGCCTGAAATGACTGAAGGAGGCACAGGGAGAGCAGGGAGGCTGCAGGAATTGCTGGGCTTTGGAGCAGAAGTGGGAAAGAGCCTTGCCAGAGGGACCACAAGGGGTGACCTGGGAGGCGCAGCCACCCAGGCTCCAAGGCAGTGCGCCCTGAGGGAGTGACACAGCCACACAGCGTTAGCTGGAGATGTTTACCCGCAGCTCAGGCACATGGAGCAGCCTCGACTACTGCCCCACGGAATCGCTGCTCCACGTCAAAGCCTGGCAGGGCAGCTCAAGGGGATGGGGTGTCAGGGGTATTAAATGGGGCAGGACCTGGTCCCGAGGCTTGTGGCTAAAGTGGGGATCCCGCACGGTGCCCGGTGGGGTCCAGTGCTGCCTCCTCGCTGGGGAAGGGATTTGACTCGCAGATCCCACCAAAACCGCTCCAAACCTCTCCCTTATTTTTTTCCCACCAACGGCTGCTCGGAAGCATCCACAGTGCAAAGCTTGGCAGAGAGCACCCTCCAGTGGGCACTGGGAGGCCAGTGGGAGCACGGGGGATCCGTACCCGGGCAGCATGAGAGGGCCCTAAGGGGTCCCGGGGCAGCCGGAGCAGTGCGGCTCCCATCGAATGCTGCCTGTGAGGAGCCAAGCTCGGCTCACCTCTGTGGTCGTGGGCTACAGACGAGTGTTGCTCTGGAACTGGAGGTCTTAGAGACTTGTGCAAAAGCAGAGAGTTTGTCTGTTTGATGCTGAACCCCTTGGGCATTGATCCAGTCAGTGATGTTGCTCTGGATTTACTGGCATCCAGGGATGCAATATGGGGCAGGCAGTTGTGCAGACAGCTGATGATCCTCACACAATCACCAGATGTTCAGTGAGAAGACACAAGGCAGAGGCAGTGAGAGTCCTCAGGATAAGTTGGGGAGAAGGTCAGGACCCATCCAGAGGCCTGGCACCACCATCCCCTGCCCCTCTCCACAAGCAAGACTCACTCAAAGTCCAACCACCCACAAAACCCACATGAGGTATCCCCTCTGGGCACCCCATGTCCCATTCCTCAGAGGGGATGCTCTCTGCAGAGTGGAGTGAAGTCAGAGCAGGGAAAGCAATGCCTGAAGGATCTGGTTGCAAACTGTTTGCAGAACTGGCTATGCTCCTGCCCAGACAGTGGCCAACAGAGCTGTTTCCCACGGGATCCCAAGCCCATTGCTCCCTGCGCCAGGGTTTTACACATCTGTTACAGTGACCTGTATCCCAGAGCAGCCCCTAGATCTTGGCTCTGTCTACCTCGAGGGGTCTGGCCCTGCAGAGAACCAAAATCCTCACGGGGGTACGCTGCTCTGGCACTGCTTCCCTCAGGATCTCTCCCTGGGGCCTGTCTGCAGTTCCAGAGCTGTCACAGGGGTACTGTGTCCTCGTTTCCAGCCCTCACACCCCGGCCAGCTTCCCTCCTGATCATCAGATTAATGTGGTGACTTCATGGTGCAGCTTACTTCACATGGAAAGGGTCCTTGTCATTTTCTCATGCCAAATATTTCAGAGAAGACTTCAGGAAAACACATTTCATTTAGGAAAGAAAAAGCCAGCTTAAGTTGCTAAGCGACTAGATTTTGTGATTTATTGAGGTTGTTTCACTATGTGATGGTTTTATGAATCCCTTTGCTCCTGGAGTCAGGTTATAATCGGAGGATCTCAGCTCACACTCGATGGCAAGGTGTTCACACCTCCAGCTGCAGAGAAAGGCTTGGAAATGAGAATGAAGGCACAAAGAAGGCAAAAGGAAAAGCCCTTGGCACTCACCTGGCTTAAAATCCTCCTGCTTGCTAAGCCAGCCTCAAGACCTGAGCACTGCTGCCATGACAGACCTGTGTCATGAGGCAGAACAAGAGGAAACCACCTCAAAGCCCGACAAAAATTGGATAAATTCCCAGTCTGGCAGGGTTGCTTGCCCTCACCCTGGCCAGAAGGACAGTGCCCAAGCGGGAATGGTCACCGGTAAACCTGGTGCTTGAATTTTGAAACACACAGGTCTGTGTTGGAAAAGCCACAGAAACAGGCACATTGTCTGTGTATTTCTCCTCAGTCGGCAGTATGAGAGGTCAGTGCTGGGAAAGGAAGGTGGGCTAGGAATGGGGAGCAAGTAGACCCCTGATGGAATCCAGATGCTCTCCTTATCCAGATGATGATTCATGATTGGGGCTGGCCAAGCCAAGAGAATTGGGCTGACTTCACCCTCTTCATCTCCCAGGGGGGTGTGACCCCGTGCCTCAGTTTCCCCATTTGTGTTGGGAGCAGAGCCAAAACACCAATGGTCCTCAGCTCCTGCTGCTGCCTGGATTTTATTCAGGGTGGTGCTGACCACCACAATCCCAAGAGCCCAGGGAACGGCACCATGGGAGAGCTCCAAGACTGTCCCAGGGGACACATTGTTCAGCTCTCTGTAAAGAGAGTTGCTCAGGGCATCTCATGAAGCTGAAATGGGAAAGGGGAAAGGGAGGGGGAGGGGGAAGTTCTCTGTGGTAGCAGACCCATGGAGATGGGTTTGGTTGCACAAACATTTACATGAGCCCAAGCAGTGCAGGAACAATTCAGGAGTCCACGAAGGTTCACTATGCAGGGAGAAATGGTATCACAGGAAATTCCCAGTAGGAATTCCAGTCCTGCTCTGTCCCAGGCAACTGGGGCTGCTGTGGATGCACTGCTGAGCCAGCTGGATTTGGAGTTACATCAATCACCGCCGCTCTTCTCTCAACTTTTGCTGCTGCCCTCACTGCTGTCCAGATCCCCCACACGCAGCCTGCAGCCTCCAGGGTGGGATAGCCAGGACATCCCCGCTGCACCCCGGTGCTGCATCGGGAGGCACCCAAATATTGGCTCTAGTGTGCGCTGAGGCGTGGTGGGGCGGACAGGGAGAAAGGAGCTGCTGGGGCAGGAACATCCAGGAGCAATGCGGGGAAAATGCGAGATTGACGGCCTATCCCTCTGCGGCTGCTGGGCGCTGCCCGTGTCGGGGGCACAGTAGCCCCGAAGCCCGGGGAGATCAGGGCAGGTCTCGGGGAAGGCCTCGCAGCCCCCCGTTCCCAACAGGAGAGGGGCGGCTGCAGCTGCGTAGAGCGCCGGAGGGGCCCGTGCGCTCGGGAATGGGAACGGGACGGGGCTGATACCGGGGGATACCCGTGCCCTCGGGAATGACAGCGGGAGCGAAGAGCCGCCACCGGGAGGCATGCCCGTGCCCTCCAGAATGGGTACCGGGAGGGAAGAGTCGGCACCGAGGGATGCCCGAGCAGACCCAGATCCGGGGGTCCCGCCGGCATCCAGACTGCAGGGGCCCCGTAGCTCCTCTCGCCGGGTCCAGTCTCTCCCTCTCGTCTGCTGGGACGCGCCGCCGTGCCCCGCCGTCGGCCCGAGCATCCCCGAGCAGGGCCGCCCCTCCCTCCCCTTCCTCCTCCTCCTCCTCCTCCTCCCACCGACCGGCCCCGAGCCCCGGAGCCGCGGCCGGACCAGAGCCCTCGTAGCCGCGGGGCTGGACGGGGGGAGCCGAGCCGGGGCGCAACCGCACCGGGGGACACAGAGCCGAGGCGCCCCGAGCTGAGCCGCCCCATGCCCTTCTACCGGCGGAGCGTGTCAGTGCGGGTCCGGCCGGCGGGACCGCTGACCGAGCTGCGGGACACCTGCAGCCTGGCGGCCCTCGCCCTGCTGCGGCAGCTGGCCGAGCTCTGCGGCCACTCGGTCGGCCTCCTGGGGGACATCGAGGGCCACCTGCGGGCGCTGGCCCGCCGCGCCGCCCACCTGCACCGCCGCGCCGCCCGCCTGCAGGCGCTGCTGCGGGGTCGCCCGCTCCGCGCCGCCGCCACAGGTAAGGAAGGGGTCCCACGCTGCGGGATGGGGGATCCCGCGTGTCCCAGCCCGGAGGGTGACACCGCTGGGGCCGCTTCCCGCTCCGACGGCTCCCGCTCCCTGCTCCAGTGCCGGAGGGCTACGCTGCTGCTCCTCCGACGTGGTGCCCCCACGTCCCCTCGCCGAGCGGGTGTCCCACACCGGATCCTGCTGTCGGGGCCCATTGTGCCTGCCCCATCAGCAGGGAAGTCTGGGGGAACGGGGTAGGGGTAGCGATACCCCCACCAAGGCTCATGGTGCCAGTGGCCAGGGGCGTTAGGGTGAAGCCGGGACAACCCCGCGCCCTTTTCCTCTGCCCGACCTTTATTTCCCTGCTCTCAGTGGGCATTTTCCAGGCTGCTGTCCAAGCGCATTTCACGCTGCGTCCCCAATCACCAGAAGCTGTTTTGGGAAAGCAGGGACACCAGGCTGCCGTAGCTGGTCCTCGCCAACCCCAGACTGCCCTTGCCATGGTCGCATCACGCCATCCTGGGGCAGAGGACCAAGGGGGCTGTCCTGTCCAGTGCAGGGCAGTTTTTGCTCGGGGTGTTGTGTGTCCGGCGAAAATGCTGGGTTGTCACGCAGGCGTCCTGTTGGCTCATCCGCTCTCCTGGCAACCGGCAAGGTTTGGGTTCCCTTGGACTGCTTCCACTTCCCATTCCAAGTGTTTTGGTCTGGCATAGGCTGCTGTGCTGAGGCAGGAGCAGACAACCCGTTTCAGAAGAGCATAAAATCAGCTCGTTTTGGATTTGTTTATAGAAGTTTATTTTAAAGTCTTTGCGGGGCAGGGAGGGCAGTGCTGCTCCAGCACTTTCCCCCGAAGTTTCCCAGGCCCTTGGCAGACCATGTGCCTCTGCTTTCGGCAAACCCCCTTCCAAGAGCTCCCTTGCTGCTCCGCCTGCCTGGAGCCATGGGAAATGACTGCCAGACCCTCGCAGCATGCCTCCCGGATGCCGGGAGCGAGCAGAACACTCAGCCTCGGCATGGGAGCCACGCTGATCCTGTGAATGCTGTGGATCAGTCATCAGGGTAAGAAGAGGCTCCCGTTGTCCTGTGAATCAGCCAGGACAAATGAGGGGACGGCAAGGTTTCACCCAAGCTGACCCGTGAACAGCACCAGTGCTGTGCCAGACTTGGCAGCGTCATCATTGCACGTGCTGGACCATTGTCTGCTGGAGGAGGAGCTGACCATACTGGTGGCCAGATGGTCCCTCACTGCCTGTGTCTGGCCAGCAGGTTGGGAATGCTCCAGGTGGTCACAGGTTGTGTATGTACCACCGTGGTGGCAGGGGCACGGTGTATGGGGACAGCAAGGGGATAGTGTGGTGGACAGTGTGTGGGGACAGCAGGAGGAGATGGTGTGGTGGACAGTGTGTGGGGACAGTGGAGGGACAGCGTGGTGGGGATGGTGTGAGGGATCAGCAGCAACTGTTGCTGTGGGCAGGTGCAGTGTGTAGCCCCACGTTGTGTGTTTAGCTGCACCTGGAGTTTCTTGTGGAGCAACACCACAGGTAGCTGCAGGTGTGTGGATAAGGCAGCAGCAAATTGTCCTCCCGTGCTGCAGTTCCTCATTAGATCCATGATGCAGATATGCCGGGGTGGCTCAGAGCCTGGGTCAGAGGTGTATCACATCATAAAAATGCTGTGATTTATCTTGTGGGAAGAGCTGGAGCAGTGTGAAGTGAGCAGAGCTGAGCACACCACACCTCCCCTTCATCCCTGCTTGGTGGCACAGAGGTTTGAGGGGTTCATTTCCCCCCAAACCCTAAGGGGAGCACAGCCCATCCACCCTCCTGCCTTTTCTGCATCCGTCCACCACTACTGTTGCACAGCAAGTGGGATGTCGGAGCCTTCACTGTGACTGAACTCTTTTCTTAAGGAAAGAAAAGGGTTCCGACTGGTATTTCGGTGGCTGTTTGTTTTTCTAAGTGCTCCAACATCAGCCCATGGTGGGGGAATGGATTACACCTCGGGGGGATGGGAGGTCCTTGTGAGCCCCTGGCACTGTGGGAGAGCAGCAGCCACCCAGAGCTGTGGGAGAGCACAGCAGGGTCTCAGGACTGAGGAGCAAATGCTTAACAACACCCCACACTGGGTTTGGGGTTTATTTTCTCCTTGTTTTCATTTCTTGAAGAGGATGCAGTGGCAGAAATCACATTTCTCCTCTTAAACTGGAATGGAACTCCAGCATCTTGTCCTTGGGAGATGCAGGGGAAGATCACCTGGCACCAGTCGTGCCCTAGTGCAGACACTGTGCAGCCAAGGTGGTCTGGGTGACATGTCACAGCCTGCCTGGCCAGCTTGTGCTGGAGACCCAGCAGGTGCCCATCCCTATGGGGCAGGGCTAGAGACAACACCAGCCCAGCACTAGCTGCAGCACCTCCTTGCTGCAAACCCAGCAACTCCCTGGAATGGGTTAGTCCCATCCTTTGGCTCCTCTGATGCCACATGGTGGGGATCAAAGACTTCTCGGGAAGTGGGAGTGCTCCAGATGTTGCCAAAGTCCAACCACGGGGCAGGCAGGGCACGGAGGGGGCTGCCCAGCCCTAACAGATGAACTGGCTACAGCTTCCATCAGGTCGTGGTGGTTTAACCTTCCCAAAGATGGTCCTTGTGCTGCTCCAGCTCCCATGTTTGGACATCCTCATCTGATCCAGGAGTATTTTCCTGGCTTTGGCTTCTCACAGACATGTTTAAAGACATCCAAAAGCTGCAGGTCTCCTTAACTTGGCTCGGGAGCTCAGGTCACCACTGTGCAACAGGCTGTGTCCATTGGTCTTTCCAGAGGCTGTGAGCCAGTGGGAACTACTTCATCCTCCTCATCAGGAAGGGGAGATATCAGTGGAGCAGTGTTGCTGCCACATGAAGGAATAACACGAAGAAGGGCTGGGAAAACACTTGTCCAACCACGTAATGTGGCTGTTTCCAGTGCAATACAGCAGCCAAGGACTGTCAGATTCCTCTGCTCTTATTCACCAATGACGGTGGGATTGGGGAGCATGCACACCCATCCCCAGGAGCTGTGAGAATCCCTCATCCCTTGGTACAGGGAGCCAAGGATTCCACATCAATGCGTGAGGTCCTACTGCAGCCAGGGCAGAGCAGGGGCCAGGCTCCTTGTCCCACTCTCCTTGGTACAGCCATGTCCAGGGTGACACATAGCTCAGCCCTCCCCCCACGGGACCCTGCAGCTCTAGAAATAAATCTCAGCGAAGCAGAGGATGGGGCCGGCGCCGAGAGTTATTCAAGCTACAGTCCCTGAAGAGCTGCAGGACGGTTCTCTGGAAGGAACCCCAGGCTGTGCTGGCAGGAGCAGCTGTTTACTGCTCCTGCTGAAATGTGCAGCATTCCCATCCTCTGACTTTCCAGCCTTCCTTGAAACCAGCTGTCGAGATAGACAGAGCCGTCGGCCAGCCAGGGCTGCTGCCCGCCACGCACACTGCTCAGCTCTTCCATAGCTGGGGTGGCACAAACGTTTTCCCTCAGATCCTACCACTGGATTAATAAAGGAGATTAAAAAAGGATTAATAAAGGAAAGAAAAAGAAAAAAGAAAAAAGAAAAAGGGAAGGGAAGGGAAGGGAAGGGAAGGGAAGGGAAGGGAAGGGAAGGGACGGGAAGGGAAGGGACGGGAAGG
>JAWWEE010000142.1:19577454-19623307 GCA_035221455.1 Xenops minutus | reverse complement strand
AGGTACCGGGCGGGCGGGGCGGCGGCGGACCCGCGCCCTGCCGCCCCCACCGCGGGGGCGAGCGCCGCGACCCCCAGGCTGCGGGCAGGGCAGGGCGCTCGGCCGGGCGTGCGGGTCGGCACCCCGCGCTCCCCGCTCCCCCTGGGGCGCTTGGAGGACACGGGCAGAGGTCACCCCGGCCGAGGCTCGGCCTCCTGGCGGGAACGGCGTGGGATGGGGGCTGGCGCTGGGGCCGCCACGGTCCCCCCGCCGCGGGGGACAGGTGCTGAGCCCGCACCCCGAGCTGCGGGGAGCCAGCCCCAAGCCGTGGGGAGGCAGCTATAGCGACAGGGAGCCATTCCCAGGCAGTGGGGAGCCAGCTCCGAGCGGTGGGGAACCAGTCCCAAGGTACGGGGAGCCAGCCCTGGCCATGGGCATCCAAGCCCGAGGTGTGGGGTGCCGGCCCTGCCAACGGGGAGCTCCTGTGCTCGCTGTCCCTGGAGCTGGGCCCCCTCAGGCAGGGAGCCCGGTGCCTGCATAGCCCCCGCACCCCAGCTCCCTTCTCCCACGCACCGCAGAGGTAGTGGGTGTCTGGGGGCTCTCATACCACAAACCATCTCGGGGAGGCGGACAGCCTTTCAGCTCCACAGCGAGTATTTTGTGGGGGGAGCAGAGGGTTTGCTTGCAGCTGGGAGCAGGCAGTGAGGGCAGGTGCCCTCTGAGGAAGCCAGGTCAGACAAGCAGGACCTGTCCAGTCACTCCTTTGTCCCCACCTAGCTGGCCCAGGCAGTTCAGCAACCCTTCCCAGACTCTTGGTACTCCAGCTCTCCTCGCAGCCCAGCTCCTGGCAATGCCAGAAGAGCCGGGAGCTGGGGTCTGTCACAGTGCCTGGTGCCAGGCCCATCAGTCCTGGAGCCCTGGAGTGCAGCATGCAGGGTTGTGCTGGCCCCAGCTCCTGCTGCCCTTTCCCTGCCTGCTGGCTTGGGAGCCGGATGCAGCAGAGTGGGCAGCGGCAAGGAACTGCCAGCCCTGGGAAAGACCTCAGGAAGATTGCTTAGAAACTGCAGGAAAATGGGGACTGGTTGTCACAGCACAAGTGACTGTCACAGCTTAATAATCAGCGGGCAGAGGGGGTGGCAGCACAGCCTGACGCTGTCTAATTTTGCAACCGCTGTTGTAGCGGTGGGTGCAAAGCACTGAAACAGGGCACAAGAGCTTTGGGTTGCACAGGAGGGGGTCAGGAGGGATGCTGAGCCATGGGTTGGAGGGCTGAGGGATGCTGAGCTGTAAGGAATGAGGGATGGGGGCTGGTCGGTACCCAGTACATCA
This sequence comes from Xenops minutus, assembly GCA_035221455.1. NCBI lineage: Eukaryota > Metazoa > Chordata > Aves > Passeriformes > Furnariidae > Xenops > Xenops minutus. The sequence continues at coordinate 19,621,999 of JAWWEE010000142.1, read as the reverse complement.
CCCTTGGTTCCCATCTCAGGGGCACGGGAGGTGGGCAGTTCTTGGACAGCTGGACTCAGAGGGACCATGGGATGCTGGCCTGTTCCCTAGTGGGAGGCAGGCAGTGCCCAGCCCATGTGATGCTGGCCTGCAGGTCCTGAGGAATGAAGGATGCTGTGCCATTTGGTACCCAGCACATTGCCCTTTATTCCCATCTCATGGGCACGGAAGGTGAGGAGCGCCTGGACCACTGGATGCTGGCCTGCTTCCTGCCTGCCTCTCCCACCTGCTGCTGCTCCAAGGGGGACAGGAGCTAATCACATGGGAGCTAATCCCACTTCCAGTACCACCAAAGGAGTTCTTGGAGCTGTGGGAAGGGCCCGAGGGGGGTTGTGGGGCCAATCCCTGTGCTTGAGCTGGTTAATCTCTGTTCTCAGGCACAGATCACCCTGGAGACCTCCAAGAGATCTCCCTCCAGTGCCTGGCCTCCCTGGGGAGACCTGCACCTGGCTGCTGGGAGCAGGGAAGAGAGATTTGGCACTGGATGGCTCAAAAGTCATCTTTGGTGTAAAGCTGGGCTGAATACTTGGGCACTCACAGAGCTGCCAGGACCTCAGTGGCTGGGGCATTCCTGAGCAGCTGCACACAGGCTTCCTTGCAGAGAGGCAGCAGCAAGTCCAGGCTGGAACTTATCTGTCAAGGGGAGGGAGCTGAGGCTCCGTAAGGAGCAGCCCTGTGGTGGGTCTGGGTCGCTGGTGGGATGGGAAGTGCGGGTGGGAGAGGAGGGCAGTGACCCACCGTACTGGGAGGCACCTTGTCTTACCTCAGGCAGGGTCATCCTTCTGCCCCATGCACAGGGCAGCATGCAGAGGGGTCTTACACTGCATTCCTGATCCAGAATCCAGCCTTCCTCATGGCCTGTGAGTCTGGGAATGGCTGGATCAATCTGGGTCAAATGACCCCTCACTCTGCCCTCTTGGCCAGTACTCATCTCTGTAGCTCCTGTGGCACTGATAGGGGCTCGCAACCACCTGCACCCTTTCCTCATGTGCCAGAGGAGCCAAGTAGGCTGAGCCACCACCACGGGCTTGTATGCATGATGGTGTTTGGAGGGGCCCCTTGGAGCAGGCAGCATGCTCGTGGGCTGCTGACACTATTGTGATGAGTTTTTGGGTCTCTGCCTCACAGGCTGGTGGGCTGGGAGGCAGCTCTCTAGTGACTGCATTTATTTTCACTGACACTACATATGTGGGATGGGGTCCCGAAGGAAGCACTGGTCATGGGAGCAGGTCTCCTTGTGCCCCTGTCCATCAGAACCATGTATCTGGTTTGCCAGGGGAAAATGAGCTCTGCTGGGATCTGTCAGACTTCACCCATCCCACCATTTTGGTCTCCAGCATCGCTGGGTGCCTGGCACAGGATGGGTGGCACCAGTCCCTGGCAAGGCATGTGCTCCACAGGCTGTTCCTATGGCTCCACAGCCACTTTGTGCAGGAATCCGGGGCTTGGGGCTGCATTCCCCACTGCAGCCCTGGCTCCCAGAGGCCTCCATCCTCTGGGAGAAGCCGGCTCAGCTTTACAAAGCTCTGGGGTGCTAGGAAAGTGGTCCCTGAGGAGCCTATGCTCGAGACCTGGGAAAGAGCTGAAGTGAGAGAAAGCTCTGGCAGCTTTGGCAGCTCCCAGGGCAAAGCCAGGTGCATTCAGAAGGGCTCCTGTTTTTGTTAATGTGGGGATTGGGAGGCTGGGGGCAGTGGCTCAGCTGGGCTGGGGTTAGTGTCAGGCTCCTGGTGCTGGTTTCCAGGTGAGGATGCTTGCAGCTGCTCCATGGAGGAATGACCGTGCTCTGCCAGGAGGACAAGCCTCTATATACTGTGACCCCCAGGTCACCCACCATTCTCAGATGGTGCTGGTTGCTGCTTCAGCCATGGCTGGGGGATGTTTTGGTTTCATGGCCCTGCCGAGCTTGGGGAGTGCAGCCTGTCCTGGCTACAGCACCCCTCTCTGGGCGCTGCAGCAGGGATACACAGACAGGGACGATTCCCTTTCCACCGCTGGATGGGGACAGGCTGTGCAGAGCCACGGTCCTTCTGCCATCCCTCCCCAGGGAAGGAAGAGGGGCCGGGGCCAGGACAATGGGTTGTGGCGCTGACTCAAACAACTAGTTCCTGGTTGCTTCCTCTCCTCACTGAAGCTGGGAGCGGCAGAGACATAGGGGAAGCTCAGTGCTCTCAGACTGGTTTTGAGGCAGGAGCTCCTGGGCAGCCGGAGCGAGCAGCCTCTCCTGGCACCCACAGCCATGGCCAAGGTGGAGTGGTGGCTCCTGGCACCCTGGCACCGGGCAGGTAAGGCAGGCAGCGAGGCAGGACTGGGGCGGGCAGTGGGGGTGGTGGGGTCTGCAGGCACTGCTTGCTCTGCAGGGAGCTGGGGGCAGCTGTTGGTCAGGGACGCTCTGGAGGCCATGCAATAGCCCCAGTGTCAGTGCTGCCCAGCAATATCTGTCTTAGCCCACCTTTCCCAGCCTGACCTGGGCTGTAGTATGTCCCTGTCCCTTTTAAATGCTTTTGCTGTTCCCCAACCTGGTGGAGTGTCTTTGCTCTGACAAAGCAAGAGAAAGATGGAGACTCCGAGCCCACATGGCCTACTGACCACTCCTCAGTCCCACGGGGACAAATCCTGCCTGTCTCCATGGCACTGCGCCCTCCTGGCAGCTCCCACATGCTGGTGGCAGCAGGATTGAGGACCATGGGTCACAGTGACCCAGGACCCTCACTGCTGTCACTGCTCTCACTCCTGTGGCTGATTTCAGGTCTTGGGCCCCTTTGTCCTGGGGCCTCTGGCCACATTCCCCTCTCAGGCGACTTCCTCGCATTGTCCCAGTCCCGTGGAGTGTAAAATCAGCCAGGCTCAGGGGAAGCAGTGCTTTCCTGGAAGCACCCCTCTGGAAGCAGCCTCTCTGGCACAGGCAGCCTGCATGCTGGGCAGAAGGGTGAGCACTGCCTGGGCATCCATGTGCCACCAAACAGCATGCCAGGCTGGGGACATCACTGTGGGAAGGCTAGCGGGCAGTTGTCATGGCCACCCTGTGTCCAGCAGTGCCCTTGGCTGTGATGTGATGATGCCAGGGTGCCCGGACTGGCTGGGGCTGACAGGTTGCCTTGACAGGTTTCCTGAGGGTCTCAGGAAAGGGTTGTGCCTAGATTTTTGCTGGGAAGCATGGAAGAATGATGGTCACAGTATGAGGAGGATGCCAGGCTGCCAGGGGGCTGTGGCAGGACTGGAAGAGGGCTCTGGGGGCTTGTCCTGCTTCCCATGGTGGAGGGCTTGGTGCAGGGATCTGGGTCCTGCCAGGCTCCACAGCCCCCACCCCGGTGCTGCTGCTTCATCCTTGGGAGCAGTGGATCTCAGCCCCTTGTCAGGGAGCAGCCTGAGTCCACCTTGGCCAGCCACAGTCCCGGGCCAAGCTCTGCTGCCAGCACGTCTGCGGGCAGTTCTCATCCCCACAGCATGGATGGATGGCATGCCAGGCTCCTCCTGAGCAAGCCTCATCAGCCAAATCCTCCTGCAGCACTCGCACCTCCCCTCCTGCCAAAACTCTGTGACCGGAGCGCATCCTGCACTGCCAGGACCGAATGTACCTGGGGCAGAGTGTCCTAGCACACTGTTAACTCTGAGTCCTGCTGATGGACAGTGATGTTATTGACTGTTTTGCTGCTAGTGGTTTTCATAGAAACCTCTCACGTAATCCAGCCTTCTCCCCATGAGGTGAGGGACTGCCACAGCTGCCAAACCCACCACACCCCTGCCAGCAACTTCTGCAGCACCCTTATCTCCCATCAGTACAAAAATTAGCTGATTTCATGTTAAACAGGGAGCGTGGAAGAGCCAAAAGCCTCTGGCAGATCTGGTTTGTCAAGACTGTCATTCCTCAGTGCTTGCAGTCCTGCTGGGCACCTGTGGGAGCATGTGGATGTGCTGTGGAGGGCAATACTAGGGTCGCGGCATGGCCACACTGGGGGCTGGGCGTGGGCACACCCGAAAGGTTTCCAGCTCTTCTGGCCTCAACCACCAGCAGGTCAGACACCTGTGCAGGTGGCCCTGCCTTGCCGGGGTCTTGAAGCTGTGCCACCAGACATGTGATGGAGGGACGGTATCCCAGGGAGGGTCAGATTTGGACAGAGCACAGTCCGTTGGCTGTCCCAACAAGGGCTCATCCTGGGCACAGTGTGTGCAAGTGCTTGCAGCACACAGGACCAGTCTGCGTGGCGAGTACCATGCCTTGTGGCACCAGTCCTGGGGGTGTCAGCAGGGTATCACTTCAGGAGATCATTCAGACCTGGGTAAGCATCCGGCCCTGGAGCTGCGGTGCACACGGATGCCACTCCACATCCCGCAGGGAGCTGGCCTCGCAGGTCCGGTTTCACGGGGGGTGAGCTTGGGACAGGAGGTGTTTCTGCCTCTGCTGCCAGCTCCCACGGTTTGCTCTTTTCCCTTCCTCTCTGCTCACCGTGGAGCAGCATGAGTTTGGCTCCATACCACAGGAATGTCACCAAGCTGCACGTGTTGTCAGTGAGCAGTCCGGTGCCGGCAGCGGGTCGCAGCACTTGCTTGAAACTGGTGGCATAAGGTACCAGCACCATGGCACAGCAGCTCCAGTGCAGTTGAGGTGCTCTCAGGATCGGTCTCAGCCCCCGAGTTCACCACCCTCACCCTCTGGCGTGCTCGGTGCTCCGGACCAGCAGCAGTGGTTGCCTCTGTGCCCGTATCTGTTGCCATGGCTGCTCTGCTGATGGCGCATTGCCCGCTGCTGCCGTTACATCATTCCTGACATAGCTCCGTGCTGGCAGAGAGGGTCTGAGCAGCTCCAGCCGTGTCCTCAGCATCTCCTGTGCGTGGGGAGCAAGCCTGAGAGGGAAAAGTTTGGCGGTGAATTTGAGCGAGAGGCATCGTCTCACGGGAGCTCCAGCCTGGATTAAAACAGCTCCGATGGCACTGTCAAATATCTCCTTATGGATTCGGGATGCCTGGGCTGTGGGTGAGTAGGGATGCTGGTGTGGAGCGGTGGTGACTCGGGAAATGCTGAGGGGCTAGGGGTCCTGCAGGGATGCTTTTTCTGCAGGAGAGAGTGGAGTTCAGGTCTCCTGGAAGCGAACTCCCCTGGAATTCAACCATGGTCCTTGTGTACCTGTCATGGTCATGACATCCCAATCCTGGACACGGGCTCACACTCAGCAGGATTCTGAGGCCACAGTGTCTGCTGCAGCTGATGTTGGTGGTTCTCTGGGAACATCCCAGCTGGATGCTGTCTGTACCCATGTCCATCTGCAGGCAGAGCAGGGGATGCTGCCTGCTCCTCTCCACAAGCCCCAGGGTCAGGAGTGGGGCCTGGTGCCAGCAGGGAGCATGGTGAACTTCCCCACCAGCTGTGCCTCAGTTTCCCTCAGCGGTGAGACTGGGCAGGCTCGGGTCGAGACTGCTGGGTGTGGTGGGATGGTACTCTCCTGCGATGCCATTCACCTCCCACAGGCATTTGCCACAGGGTCGGGGCCCCTCAGAGGCATTTTGTGTTCTGAGCCTGTCACCGATAAGTGTGGCAGGAGGGTCACTGCCAAGGGCATCAGCTCAGCTCAGCTAGACCATTCCTGCCAGCTGCCATGTCCTCCTACTGGGCTGGGGCATCCTGCATCCATGGATGAGGGTGGCAGCTGGGCTTCCACAGAGACTACAGACTTGCCCTCGTAGTGATCCTGCACCAAGCTGCTCCCAAATACTACTCGTCCCTTGGGAGCACTGGGGGCAGTGCTGCTGGATCAGGGCTGCGAGCTCCTCATTCCCCATCACAGAGCTGCTGCACGGTGCTGGGCTAAGTGGTGCTTCCAAAACACCTTCGGAGGGGCTGCTCCCAAAACACTCTCAGAGCAGCTGTTCCCAGGGAGCCAAAGGCAATGCCTTGGGGTGCTACTCACTCTATCATGGAGCTGCCCTTGTGATGCAAGTTTGGGGCACTTGGGTACCATGAGAGTGCTTGGCTCAACCATCCTTGCCCCCACCTCTTCTCCCCGTCTGGGGAACTGAACCCATGATGCCCACACCTCAGCAATGCCAGCACCTCAGCAATGTCAGCACTTCAGCAATGCCTGCACCGCTGGCTGTGCCAGCTCAGGGCTGCACTGCCTTACCCACAGCCCCAAAAGAGTGTGTGTTGGCAAAGAGGGGGAAGCTCCATGGGGCAAGGCCCCCTGCCACTGCCTGTTGCCCCTGTGCCTGGCCAAGGCTGCCCTTGCTGCAGGGCGGGGTGCTGGGCCCCTCTCTGGGTGCTGCCACGCTTCCGCCGCACCCAAGGCGGTCCCCAGTTTCGGCACTGTGGTTTGCCCACGTGGTCCGCACCCGGGAGTTGGTTTTGGGGCTGCCCCAGCAGCAGGGCCAAGGTGCGGAGGTGAGTTTCTGTACTCTGGGGAGGCCCACGGGAGCTCAGGGAGCTGGAGGGGGCAGAGAGGGCTGTGCTTTGTGGTGTCCTCAAATCCTGGTGGGGCACCATGTAGCAGCTGTGGGAGTGGCAGGGGTAATGGCGGTGTCTGGGGGGGGGGGCAGGGGTTGGTGGGCAGAAGGTGAGGAGCATCAGCTGTGCCAAGGCCAAAGGCTGGGGCTGTGTGAGCCAGGATGTGGGATGCACCCTTGGGATGCATTCAGAAATGGGGAGACAGCAGTGGCTTCCCCAACTTGTCAAAGACAGCAGGTTGTGGGGCTGGGATCTGCAGAGGTGGTCCCTGCCCCCAGAAATGTGGGTCAGGTTTTTGGGAAGATGCCCAGCCTTGTCTTGTGCCCAGCATACACATGCACCCCAACACCTCTTGGTTGATATGGAAACGAGTCAAATTATTTAGAGGAAAAAGAAGGGAGGGGAAAAAAAAAAAGGAAAAAACCCCTGGTGTTAAGGCCTGTCGTTATGGAAACACAAATTATAAAAGTAACTAGGCTGGGGACATGGCACCTTGCTTGGGGGTGCTGGGTGTTGTGCGGATTCCATCAGCTGGGGAAAGGGTGGGCAGAAGGGCACCCAGGGGCAGGAGGGTACTGTAGGCAAGAGGGCATCTGGGAGTAGGATGGCACCATGGCCAGGAGGGCCCAGTATGCAGGAGGGCATCTAGGGGCAGGAGGGCACTGTGGGCAGGAGGGCGTCCAGAGGCACCAGGAGGGAGGCTTGTGACGCAGTGCGGGTAAGCTGGGGTATGGCTGCACGGCCACCACAGGCAGAGGGGAACGTGGATGGTGCTGGGGTTCCCAGTCCTGGTTTTGGGCCATTCCCCTTCCCAGGCAAGTGGGATCACTGCTGCTGCCTTGGCTGGAGTCTGGCATGGAGCAGGGTTTGGCAGCAAGGCGGTGGCATGTTCCTGGGGACGGGCATCCCACAACACCACGCTGTGGGAGCAGAGGGGGGAAATGTTTGTCATGTGCTGGTAGTTGAAGAGCCTCAGCTTTATGAGGATGGGGACAGGGACCAGACAGCACAGAATGAGCCCTAAATCCCCAGGGATGAGACCCTGTCCATCCATATCCCTGTATAAAGCGCACAGAGACCCACCCTGTGCCCAGCCAGGGCGTGGATGTCCTCAGAGGCAGCGTGCCAGCGGCCGTGTTCCCTCAGCTCTGTGCTGGGTAGCAAACCCACATGTGCTCAGAGTGGCAGTGCCGGGGCTACAGCGTTCCCATGGCAAAGGCTCTTTGCCAGAGCAGTGCTCAGCTCCCCACTGGGCCGGCTCACCAGCAAGCCCATATCGTTTTCCCAGGTACTTTTCCACCCATATGGATTTCAAGGGGTCTGAGCAGTCCCATGGAGGTTTCCTTCCCTGGAGAGCTTGGGAGTTGCCCATGCTGGGACAGGGCATATGAGCCCTGAGCTCCTTCCAGTGCAATGGAAGCGATGGGTGTCCTTGCTCCCACCTTTCAGTTGCAACTTCTACTCCTCTGTAGCCAGGATGTTGCTCCACCGGAGTATGCAGCGTTTCCTGTGCCTGGGTGTGACTGGACACGGGTGGCAGGGCTGGCTTCCTTCCCCAATTTTACCCAGCTCCCTTCTTGGCAGCCCGCGGGGAAAATGTTCAGCCCTTGAAGGGTTGGCAGTGATGGGGGGTGGTCCCAGCGGGTAGCAGCCTGCCAAGTTGGGACACAGCCACATCCCAGTCCTTGTATTCCTGGAGAGGTAGGGTGGGATGAGCGCTGTGCCTGTGGTTACCCAGTGGCAGCACCTGCACAGGGAAGCTGCCTACCCGCCTGCCTCTGAACCCGCTCTCTTCTGCCTGCAGCCACTTCTAACCTGGACCTTGAGAGCAAGAAAGTTGTTCCTGCCAAGCTGCCATGGCAGCAGCCCGTGAATGTCTTCCTGGCAGCTGGGCGCCCACCGGGCATGGAGCAGCTGCACCAGGAGGCCCAGCTCAACCTCCAGAGCATACTGCAAGGTAGCAGGGAGAGGGGCTGGCACAGTCTGGGTGAGGGTGGTGTGTGGGTGCTGCCCTGGGTATGTGACTGCCATGAAACAGTGAGCTTATCTCCCATGCACGTGTCCAAGCCACTCTTTGGATTTCACCAGTTTGCAGAAGTTGGGTCCCAAGGGGTCCCAGCCTCCAGTAGCTTCTCACTGTTCTCTGCTCCCAAATCACTGCTGCAAGTGCCAAAGCAACTGGGGCCAGGATTGCCCGCTGGGGTTGCTGGGGCCACCAGGTCACCCACAAGCCCCACCACAGCACAGTTCTGCTCACGAGGGCCTCAGGGGCCTGTCACCAATCTGCCTAACTGGATCAACGTGGCCAGTGGTTTTGTTTCCTTCCAATCTCTGGCCCAGGCTGTCACGCAGCCCTGGCTCAGATGCTCCGCAGGCATCAATGAGATCAGCAGCCCAGCCGTCCCCCAGCTTGTAATCTCATTAAGTCAGCCTGAGCAGCCCTGGTTTCCACCAGTCCACAGCCACCAGCATTAATTAGCTCAACAATTACAGGATGAGGACGCACTGAGTTCCTGGCTGTCCCCAGTGGGGCTCTGCTTCCCAGCAGGACCCACTGCATCCCTTGGAAGCCCCCCAGGAGGAGTGGGGCCAGCTGCTGGAATCTTTGTGCTGCTTCAGCCCACCCCAGACCGTCCTGGGAATCTCCCCCAACTTCTGAGCTGCATGTCCTGAGCAGGGATGGCCAGCCAGGCTGGGGACAGCCAGAGGGGACAGTCACCCATCCCTTTGCATGCCCCCTGCCCTGGGAGCCAGCAGCCAGAGCAGGGTCCCAGGTGTTGTTTTGCTTGCAGAGGAGTATGAGGAGCAGTACACCGAGAGCAGGGTCACTGGACAGACCTTCCGCACCGCTGGTCACCTGCCCCCCGACACCCCCCCTGAACCATCACCCCGACCCCCACCTGCCAAGCGTCTTGAGTTTGTGCTTATGGTGAGTGCAGGGGTATGGGGGTGGGCAGCAAACTTCCATTTGTGTCCCACCCTTGTCCCTTTGGTGACTGACATGCCTTTCCCTCCCTTTCCCCTTGCAGCCCCCGAGCCGGCAAGCGGCTGAAGAGGAGAGCACCAGCAGCACCACGCTGAGCGCTCCGCCCCCTGACGCCTCCCTGAGCCTCCCCACCAGCCCAGACAAGCAGCGCCCCTGGCCCAGGGCCTTTCCCCTGCCCCCTGTGGAAGAGAAGCAGTGGCACCAGCCCAGCTCCATCCAGACCAACATTGTCCCCATCAATGTCTCAGGTAGGGCAGCACCCTGTGGTGGGGGTCAAGGGGGTGCGGGTAGAATGTGCCCCAGCAGTGTGGTGGGTTGGGGTGTGGGGTGGTGGGAGGGGGCTGGGGTTATGAGCTGTGCCCCTGTGGGTCAGGTGGGCACTGGGAAAGAGAGGGGACAGCAGCCATCTCTCGTTCCATCTGCAACTTCGTGCATCAGGTCCACCGTCCACACTGCTGGCCAGTCTCACACCTGTGCTGTGCTGCACAGCCAGCCAGGTCTGTTGTCACCTGGGCTCTTGCTGCACATCATGCACCCAGCCTGTCTCACCTTTGTCATCTGTCTGTCCGTCTGTTTGTCCTCTTGGGGCTACAGCTCACATCAGTGCAGTCCTGCCTGGTCCTTGCAGACACAGCTGCCATGCTCTGCCCCAGGTCAGAATCTGGGGCTGGTGGCTGGATGGAGGTGCTGCTTCTGAAGGGCAGAGGCATCTGTCTGCCCTTTCCCTCTGTCATGAAGAGCCGTGTTGGGGCCACACAGGTCCCTCTCCCTCTTTGTGCCTCATGTTTACATTCCTAGTGTGCTCAGCACAATGGTGCAGGATCCAGCCTCACCAGCAAGGCCAGTGTCTGTCACGCAGCGTGGGTCCAGTCTCCAGTTTTCCATCCATCCTACCTCCATCTGCAGCATCTCCTGCCGTGCCTCTGTCTCCTCCACACTCACCCCACGTGGTTCACACCATCCTCCTGCCATCCCACACTCCAGCCTGTGTCACCATCCCAGACTGGGGACACGCAGGGGACATGGGTGATGGAGGGGGCCGAGCCCCGGCCCTGGCACTGGCTCCCAGCACCGCGGCATACCGCTATTTGTTTTGGCTACAGGGCAGCACTTTGCTAGGCATGCGAGTGCTCGTCACTCCCTGTTTAACACAGAGACTGCGATGAACCCAAAGTCCACCCTGCGTCGTAGACGGACCATTATCGGATTCCCTAACCTGTCCCTGCGAGACCAAGGTGACGGCAAGAACCACGCAGGCAGAACCTGGGCAGGGCTGGCACCCCTCCAGAGCTGCCCTGATGGGGGCAGAGCCGCCCCAGGGGCTGGTAGCCAGCCCAGGCACAGATGGGCTCCCAGGGATGCCCCAGCTATGGGGAGGTGCAGGGATCATGCTGGCTCTATGGCCTCCCAGGGCACTGAGGTGGTGGGCACACTGGTGACACAAGGCTGGCCTGGGGCTGGCATGGCATTGGGGACAGCCCCTTCACCCTGAGTCAGGGTCCTGAGACAGGAGTCACCCAGCCTTGGCTCCAGCAGCTCCAGCCCTGCACCCATCTTCCCCAGTGTGGGCAGATCCTGTGCGCAGGGTGCCAGGGCTGTGGGGCACACACCTGCCCAGGTCTTTGTTTCGGCTGGCAAGCTGGCCATACCAGTGCTGAGGGTGCCTGCAGCACTCCTAGGCTAGTATTGGACCCATGGGAACAGCAGCCACCATGGCCCTGGGCCTCTGTCATGCTGTCCCCTATGGAAGGTGTACAGAAATCAGAGCCAGCCTCTACTTGGAGGCAGGTAGGAACAGCGGAAGAACTCATGGCACCAGCTGATCCAAGGCAGTTGTCACCAGGTAGGAGGAAGATTTCTCCCCTGGACAGCAGTCCGACCGTCAATGGGTTGTCATGGCTCCTCCCTTGGAGCTGGCTAGACCTCAGCCCACCACAGCCTTGAGCATTCCAGTCTGCTGGGGATGCTCGGAGCAGGGTCCCCGGCTCCATCCACCACGAGGTTCCTGAGTCCTTCCCTATCCCAGCTGTGCAGCGATGGGATGGCACTGTGAGCCACCATGTCTCTCCCCATCCCAGCTGGCAAAGCCTGGCCTTGCTCCTCCTGGTCCCCATCTGTGTCCCCACCATTGAGCAGCACCGTGGCAGCACTTGGTTACTGTGGGGCTGATCACTCCAGATATAGAGCCTCCTGCCGTGGCTGCAGAGTTGTCTGTGGCACATTCCAGCTAACAGATCCCAGGCTTGAGGGTTAACACAGGCTGGGGACTATCTCCTCCTGGGTTATGGCCATGCCGATACAGAGGCAAGGAGAGCACCTGGTAACGGGAGGACAACCCCATCCCCTCTGCCCATCCAGGCACATTTCATGCTGGGACAGAGGTGCAGCCCTGAGACTGGCCAAGGGCTGGAACCAGTCCTGGCCCCTGGCGTGTGGGGCAGGACTGTGCCCCCAGGAGCAAGGCAGGACGATGCTCATCAGGCTGTGTCTCTCCTCACAGGCAGTGCCAATGGCCCCACATCCAGCACACACGCGCCCATTGCTGAGTCCCTTTCCTGCAGTTTTGTGCCTGAAGCCACAAGTGGGGGAACGGCACCCCAGGAGATCAGCCCCCACCAGCCCCTCTCAGCCCCACTGAGGAAGACCTTCAGTGACCTCGGGGCCCGCTGCTGCCAGCCACCTGCTGCCATGGATGGGGCTGCCACCCCCTGTGCCAGCACCTGCAATGGGACACAGGGCACCCCTTTCCCCCCACCACGGAGTGCCCTGGACTACGGGAGCCCCCCCAGCCCCACTGCCAGCCTGGGAAAGGGGCCCACCTGCACTTCACCAGGTGGCTCCATCCCATCACCCAGCCCGGGCTCACCTGCCGCTGCCACTGCCTCCTTCTTCATCTCCACAGAAGAGCACATGGGCAGCAATGGGCCCAGCTTCTTCTCTGGCCCGGTGCATGTATCCCCACCCACCTCTGGGTGCATCCAAGAAGCCAAGGGAAACTTCTTGGTGGGAAGCCAAGAGGAGCCAGAGCCAGCGGCAGGGCCGGTGCGGCTGGAGGTGGAGCGGGCAGGGTGCCGGTTCCGTGAGCGGTCACTGTCAGTGCCCACTGACTCAGGGTCCCTCTGCTCTGTGGACATCACTTATGCTGAGACCCGGCGGGGCAGTGCCAACTACACCCTGGGCTACCCCAGCGCCAGCTCTGAGGGCAGCACCAGCACCGACAACATCTCACTGGGGCTGGAGCCCGAGGGCCAGCGGCGGCGACGCTCCAAGAGCATCTCCCTGAAGAAGGCCAAGAAGAAGCCCTCGCCACCAACACGCAGTGTCTCACTGATCAAAGAGGGGCAGGATGGTGATGCAGGGCTGAGTGCGGCACTGCCCAAGGACCAGCGACCCAAGAGCCTGTGCATCCCACCAGAGCTCCAGGGCCACCGGCTGGTGCATGCTGACCCTCAGGGGAGTGCAGGGAGGGAGCCCAACAGCACAGCTGCCCCCCACCAGTGGCATCTCACAGACTGGAAAGGTGGGAGTGATCCCTACCGATCCCTCTCCAGCTCGAGCACAACCACAGGGACCACCGCCATCGAGTGCACCAAGACACGGGGCAGCTCTGAGTCCCTTGTGTCCCCTTCCATCTCCAGGGCCACAACACCCTCCCAGCTCTCCGCTGAGGCAGACCTCAAAACCTCCTCTCCAGGCAGGCCGACAGGACTGATGTCCCCATCCAGTGGGTACTCCAGTCAGTCAGAGACCGCAACCCCCACTGTCCCCACCTCTGCCATCCTTGGGCACTCCCCACACCAGGTGCGGGTGAGGCCACTGGTCCCTGAAAGGAAGTCCTCACTTCCCCCTATATCCCCCATGGAGAGGAGTCCCAAGGCCAGGCTGTCCTTTGACCTCCCCCTGACTCCACCTGCCCACCTTGATCTCTCGGGGCTGAAGATCTCCCTGAAGGGGAAGACGAAGGTCAGCCGGCACCACTCTGACTCCACCTTTGGCACCAAGCTGGCCCAGAAGACCAGTCCCATCATGCCCATCATGCCAGTGGTGACACAGTCTGACCTCCGTTCTGTTCGCCTCCGCTCCATCAGTCGCTCGGAGCCAGAGGACAATGCCGATGGCCCAGAGCATGCAGAGGAGCCACCGCGTGGATCCTGCACAGGGCCAGAGAGGAAGGTGAAGCCACCTGTGGCAGAGAAGCCACCACTCGCCAAGCGCCCTCCATGCATCCTGCCCAAACCCCCAGTTCTGTGGGAGGAGGGTCCCCTGTCCTCCATGTCCCCACCAGGCACTGCTGTCAAGGAGAAGGGGCTGCCACAGGATGGCTTTGTGGTGCTGCGGAGAGGGGAGCTGAGGAGGGGTCTGGGGGAGCCCCCCTCGTCCCTGACCCCGGCAGGACCCCAGCGGCTCTCGCAGGGCAGTCTGGAGGAGCTGCAGCCAGAGTGGAGCGGTGCTGCCAATGGGGAGCGGAGGAAGGCTAAGGTGCCACCACCAGTGCCCAAAAAGCCCAGCGTGCTGTACCTGCCACTCATCCCAGCCCCAGCACAGCTGGGAGCCAGCATGGGAGACCTGCCACCCACCCCCAGCCCCATCATCACACTGGATGCTGACCCCACCTGCTGCGACCCCGACTCTGAGGAGCCACTGTCCCCCAAGGCTGTGGGCACCATGCAAGGCAGTGACCCTGCCTCGGAGCAAGGTGAGGGTCTCCCCACCCCTATGGTGAGATCACCCCGGGGATAGGGGTGCCTCTGTGATGCACAGGGGGTTCACTGCCATCTTCTCCTCCCCACTCACAGGCAGCTCAGCAGAGGCCAGCACAGAGGAGAAGAGCTTTGCCAGTGACAAGACAGCAGAGTCCATTGTGGAGGAGGATGATGATGTGTTCACAACATCCCGCACCACAGAGGATCTCTTCACAGTGATCCACAGGTAAGGCTGGTGTATGGCACTTGAGGGGCACAGCCTCTGTACCCACTGCATCCTGCCACAGTCACACCAGGCACAGTGTCCCCGCACCACAACCTCTCAATTTTCCACACGGGGGCTGATGCTCGTGCTTGGGGCAGCCCAGCTAGTGCTGCCTTGAGTGCTTCAGAGCACAGCCAGGCTGGGTCACCAGCTTGCAGCGGGGGTCTGGGTTGGTCCTACCTGCCAGGAGCATGACCTGCCATACTTGCATTGTCACCTTGCCCCAGCAGAGCAGGCATAGCCCGCTCTGGGTCCCCTTGCCGTGAGACCTTGCCCCAGTCCGGGACTGTTCCCACCCATGTGCCTTTGGTGCCTAGGTCAAAGAGGAAGGTCTTGGGCAGGAAAGAGCCTGGTGATACCTTCAGCAGCCGACCCACCTCCCACTCGCCTGTAAAGACTTCAGGCTCCCCGACCAGTGAGTCCCCAGCAGCAGCGAGCAGCAGCGGGAAGTCTTCCAGCAGGAACGAGGATTTTAAAGCCCTGCTCCAGAAGAAGAGCAGCAAAACCAGCCCTGGTACCCGGCCATCTGCCGCCGAACTTCTCAAGACCACGAACCCACTGGCCCGGAGGGTCATCACAGAGTTTGCCCCAGAGCTGGACGGTGCAAACAGCCCCAAAAGTCAGCCCTGACCACACAAGGGCCCCTCTGGCTGGAGGGGTGGTGATGGCTGTGGAGGGAGTGCTGCTGAGAGGGGCTGTCCTGGCTGCTGGGAGATCCCCTGTGTCCTGACAGGGGGTTCTGCTTTTGTTCCTTACTTGGAGAGCTGCTGGCAGAGAGGCAGTGGCTGGAGCCCAAGCCCCCATGTCTCTGGGCCATTCCCAGGAGGGAAGAGGCATCACTGTGGCTGGGACTGGCCCTGGCTGAGCCAGCTCCTGGGATCAAAGGTGCCCACGCAGGAAGTAGAGTGGGACCACAGCCCCTGGCATCACCCATGCCTGCAGCAAAGCAGCTTGAGACTCTTTGTCCCTTCGGCATGTGGTACTTTAAACAGCTTTTCTAATGCACAGTGGTGGTGATGTTTGATTCTCTTCCCTTTGACATTGTACCTTGAGTTTCCCGTGCAGAGATCTGCTGGTCGAGTTCGGCTGGACACACAGATGCACTTTGGGAAGACGCCAGGGGTTCAGCTGGATCTGCAGTTGCTTTGGAAGAGTCACAGGAGGTTCCCTTTCATTGCCCTGAGCACCCTCCCTGCCACATGGGGAACTGGCACCCGGTGTCCGCAGCCAGCGCCATCACCTCAAGCCAAACCTCCACCACTCGAAAGCCCCCAAAATGCTGCATTTTGGAGCTCCTCAGCTCTCGGTCCAAAAGCAAACCTGGGGTCACCTCCACCACCAGCCCCACTGGCTGCACCACACAGGGGGTCTGGCAGTTGCCCCGCTCCCCACCAGCCCCCTGCACTTGGTATCCTGCACTCAGCTGCCAACTGCAGGTGACAGGAGTGCAAGTGGCCCTGCACCACAGGAAGGAAGCACAAAGGAAGTCGTCCCCACCTCTGCCTCCTGCATCTCCCTAACCCTAATGCTAGTGGACCCTGCATCAGATTCTCCTGCTGTCCCAACCACCAGAGGTCCTGGGATGCCACTGAGGTGGTGGCAGAATCCAGCTGGTTGTCACCTGAACCACCTCCCCAGTGACTCCTGGGGTTCCCCCCCGGGTTGCCTACCGCCCACCCTTGCCTGCTGGCCTGTGGGGAGCCAGCGAGGCCAAGCAGGACACATGCCATCAGGGCACATGCACAGGGCCGTGCAGGAGGGTTTACATGTCACTGGGTGGGATTTGTCCCACTCACCCCCAGCTGCTTCTTCCTGGCCTGGCTCCAGCAGGGGAGCCCCAGCTGCCAGTGACAGAAGCTGTGGTGGGGACACTGGGGCAGGGACAGCAACCAGGTCTGGGGCAGGGCGGGGAGGCAAAACTCCAAGCATGAGTGTGGCCACATGCCTGGAGCAACAGGAAGGGCCAGGCCGTGGCTGACAAGGAAACAGGGTGTTAGGGAAATTTCCGCTTTATTTCTTGATGTATTTCTGCACGCTCCAGCCCTCCTGTGCCAGGGGGAGCAGTGTGGTGGGTCTGGGCAGCAGCAGGGCACCACAGCAGTGCTTCAGCTGCCCCTCTGAGAGGCCAGGCTCTGCACCCCTGGGGAGCACAGCCTGGGCAAACACCTCCCTTTCCTCACCCCTACCCTGGATCTGACCCCACAGGAGCTTCAGTTGGTTCCCCTCCCCACCCTCCCAAGTACTTGCCCATTGCTTCCTTCCCTCTCTGGTGGCTGCAGATTTAAGCCTGTAATTAAGATCCAGGCTGAGAAACTCAGGAAAAAAAAAAAGCCCACAAAAAACCAACTCTACTGAATGTCCACACTTTGCCCCCATCCTGTGGCCCCGGCCGGTGGTAGGGCTTTGGCACGGGATGGGGCTGGAGCACAGATTGGGAAGCTCTGGGAATGGGTACATTTTGCACATGACTGCTCAGGAAACCGGGGACGGAGCCGGCAAAGCCGGCAAAGGGGGCTGGGGGCAAGCACGGGCAAGCACGGGGCAGGGATTGCCCTGCAACACCCCCAGCACTGCTGGAAGCCCGCACGGCCGATGCTGCCGCGGGGAAATGTCCGGATGGGATAGGCGAGGGTGAATCTTGGCTGCTAGGCCGGAGGTCCACTGTGGGACAGAGACTGGCCATGGAATGGAGACTGGCTGTTGGATGGAGATCCTCATTTCCCTGGCCAGTGGAACGGGCTCTTCCTGGCTGAGCGCTCGTCCCTGGCCACTCACTCCCTGCTCCCTGTGGCTGGGCCTGTCCCGCTGGGAAGGCAGTGGGGTTCCGGGAAGAGCCCGGCCGACGGGACAGCCCTGCCCCGGGGCGGGGGCTGCCAAGGTGCCAACCATGGAATGCTGTACTTTTTATCTCGCCAGCTTGGTAAAGTGCTCCCTGCTGCCTGAGTGTGCCTGTGCTTCCTGCGGCTGCCGAGGGACGGGGACGGGGTGGGACGGGCGACCCCCTGAACATCCCTCGGGGTCGAGGGGACACCGGCCCCATCCGCTGGGGCCTCTCACGGGGTCTACAACGCACTCGTTTGTCCCCAGTAGGTTTGGGGGGAGACGGGGCGGGGGGGAAGTCAGGGACAGCCCGGAGTGGGCATTGGGGACAGGCCAGAGCGGCGGCTGGGGCTGGACTTTGTTCCTGGGGGCAGGTGGGATGGGCGAGGGGACAGCCGAGGGTGGCAGGGACAGCCCAGGGGGATCGATGGGGTCAGCCCTCCTGCTGGGTGGGTGCCAGGGGCATTGGGGGACTGGGGACATGGCTGGGAGGGTGCTGGGAATGGCGGCGGGTGGGGACGGAGTTGGGGTTGTGAGGGCGGGTGGGACAGCCCGGAGTGGGCACCGGGGCAGCCCTGGGCGGGCGCCGAGCACAGCCGCGGATGCCGAGCGCGGCCCTGTGTGCCGGGTGGGGTCCGGGCCCTCCCCGGGCGGACTCAGTCCCGGGTACCCCAGCCGCCCCCGTTACCGGCCTCGCTGCAGCTCCATCCCGGCGTGCCGCGGGCAGCCCAGGGGCCTCGCAGCGGGGCTGGGCCGGAGGGGCGGGGCAGGGGTGGCCTCCGCCCGGCGCGTCGCGGGCAGCCCGGGGTCCTGACGGCAGCAAGATGGCGCCCAAAACGAAAGGCGGTGGCAAAGGAGGCAAAGGCGAGCGGGGCCGGGGCGGGATCGGGGCGGCACCGGGGCCAGACGACACCGGGATGGGACGGGTGGGTACCCGAGGCGGCACCGGGGCCGGTCTCATGCGCTCCGTTCACAGGCGGCGATAGCGGCAGCGGCGGCGGCAGCGAGGGCAAAGCGCAGGGCCCGAAGGGAGGCGGCAGCGCCGTGAAGGTAAGGCGGGGGCCGGGCGGGGGGTATTTGTCGGGGGCTCGTCGCGCCTGCAGGCCCCGCTCACCACAGCCTCGCTCCGGTCGCCCTCGCAGGTCCGGCACATCCTGTGCGAGAAGCACAGCAGAGCCATGGAGGCCATGGAGAAGCTGAAAGCCGGGCAGCGCTTCAGCGAGGTGGCGGCGCAGTACAGTGAGGACAAGGCCAGGCAAGGGGTGGGTGCTGCCCCGAGCCAGGGCGGAGGGGCCGGGCAGCGGCTGCGGACCCTGTGCCCTGCTCGTCACCACTGTCGGCACAGACCCGGGCCCTGTCCCGTGGCCACGTCACCCACCCTCCCTGCACTGAGTCTCGAAGCTTAATCCCGACGGTTCCTTCCTGCAGGGGGACCTGGGCTGGATGAGCAGAGGCTCCATGGTGGGACCATTCCAGGACGCAGCGTTTGCCCTGCCTGTGAGCAGCATGGACAAGCCTGTTTACACGGACCCTCCTGTCAAGACCAAGTTTGGGTACCACATTATCATGGTGGAAGGCAGAAAATAAAGTATGAATGACATGACCTTGTTGACTGCTTGAATCCCGAGAGCTTCCCAGACACCTTGGCCTTGGAGCAAGTCAGGTACAGCCAGCAGCGTGCCTGGATGCAGACAGCTGTCCCTGCTGGAGAGGTAAAGTGTCCCGGGAAAGGGTGAAGCAAGAGCCTTTTGTAGTTGTTGAAGTCTGTGGTGCCTGGCAGGCTGGTGTTGTGCCTCTTCCACTGTGGAGACAGTCTGTCAGCAGAAAAGCTCAGGCTTTTATCTGCAAACAGAAGTGATGCAGAAAGGGACAGAAGGGTCACCAGGGCTTGGTCTCCATGCCTGTCCTTCCCTGGGAGGGTGCAGAGAGCTCCCATAGTACAGCTTGTCCTCCAGGGCTGGGGGGCAGTCCCTTTGGCAGAGGGTGGGTGACACCAGAGCTGGTCCCAGGCTACGCAGCAGCAGTGAAGGGAGCTGGGGGAAGGAGCCCTCCTGAGCACAGACAGACCTGTACCTAAAGCTACACTTTGCCCACTTGAAGCTGGGGGAAGAAATTAGATTAACTCGGGTTTGAATAAGAAAAAAAACCACTAAACACTTGTATGCCACTTCCTGTGCTCCCTTGTGCCGGGTGTGGGATGCAAGTGGAGCAGCCCAGCAGGTTCCTGCCATGCCAGGGATATATCCCAGTGCCATGATCCCCTTCCTGCCCACAGAGCCCCCAAACCAGCCACGGCTCCAGCAACAAGTGCTGGCTTTGTTCACAGATGAGCACCATGCATAGAGCTTGGAGATGGGGAGGAAACGGCAAAGAGAACAAAAGGCCCTTCCCAGGATCCCACAGAAGAAAGAGGTGAGGTGAAACCAGGGCAGCCCCTTCTCCCTCCCTTTTCAGGGTTTTGCTTAGAGCATGGAAAGCTTGGAGATCAACGAATGGCCACAAAGCTGCAGTTCATTAATATTTAGGTACAAAGAGCTGCCCAGAGCAGAAATGGCCCCATTTAATGATGCTCTATTAATAAACCACTTGTTTCCAAGCTACCACAGGTTCATTCTCTCTGTTAGCAAAAGCACACTGGCACAGCTGCACCAGCAAGATTTGTGTTTGTTGTGGCTCCTGGTACAAAGGATTCCTCTCCCAAAACTGCACAGCTCAACCAGGTGTGTAGTATCCTGTGCTATCACACAGTATCATGGCAGGCAGCCATGCCAGCCACTAAACATGCATGTAGCACAAGGAAACATCCAAATCCACCTCTTATGTTGTCACTAGGTGAGACTGGCAGGAGTCAGTCCCAGTGATGAGCACACCAGGCCGAGGTTGTGTCAATGAGGGGCAGTGCAGGGGGACAGAGCACTGCTGAAAGCCAGAACCAGGGGGTTCTGAGCTGTTGGTTTCTGGGATCCAGGCTCCCTCAGCCAGTTCACTGACAACACTGAGCTGTGTGGTGCAGTCACATGCTCGGGGGGAGGGATGGATCCAGAGGGACCTGGACAGGCTGGAGAAGTGGGACTGTGCAAAACTCAGGGGTTACAGCGGAGTACAAGGTCTTGCACCTCGGACAGGGCAATCTCAGGCACACCTGCAGGATGGTCAGAGAAGGGATTGAGAGCAGCCCTGGGAGAAGGGCTTGGGGGTGATGAAAAACTCACCATGACCTGGCAGTGAGCACTCACAACCCAGAAACACCTCATGTCCTGGTCAGCATCCAAAGGAGAGTGGGCATGAGATGAGGGAGGGGATTCTCCCCCTGTACTCTCCTTTCCTGAGACCCCACCTGGAATACTGTGTCCAGTTCTGGTGTCCCCGACATAAGAAGGACGTGGACCTGTTGGAGCAAGTGCAGAGGAGGCCATAAAGGTGATAGGAGGACTGGAGCACCTCCCTTATGGAGACAGTCTGAGAGTTGGGACTGTTCAGCCTGGAGAAGAGAAACTTGTGTGGAGACCTGTCAGTCTGTGAAGGGGCCTATGAGGAAGCCAGAGAGGGACTCTTCATCAGGAACTGGAATGACAGGACAAAAGGAAATGTGCTCAGACTAACAAAGGGGTGGTAGATGGGATATTAGGGATAAATTCTTCCCTGTGAGGGTGGTAAGGCCCTGGCACAGGTTGCCCAGAGAAGCTGTGGCTGCCCCATCCCTGGAAGTGTTCAGGGCTCCGTTGGACGGGGCTTGGAGCAACCTGGTCCAGTAGTAGGTA
This sequence comes from Xenops minutus, assembly GCA_035221455.1. Taxonomy (NCBI): domain Eukaryota; kingdom Metazoa; phylum Chordata; class Aves; order Passeriformes; family Furnariidae; genus Xenops; species Xenops minutus. The sequence continues at coordinate 19,600,989 of JAWWEE010000142.1, read as the reverse complement.
TCCCTGCCCATGGCAGGAGGTGAAACTGGAAGGTCTTTAAGGTCCCTTCCAACCTTAAACCATTCCCTGATTCTGTGATTCTATGAACTACAAACCCTCTTCACAGCTTCATGGTGCCTACAGGACCTGAGAGACATTTAATCTAACACAGCTCAGCTGTGTGGGAAGAGGGTTAGAGGCTTTCCTTACCAAAAAAATTAGTTAATTTCAGTATATCCCCCTCTCCTGCTGCCTTTGGGGTTCTAGCCCCACAGCCCCCTACACACCTGTCAGGGGGTTCAGAAGGGCTCCTGCACTACCACATGGGGTGTTACACCTGAAGCCAAGCAGATGCTGTGCTGGCCTCCACTGCTCCACTCCCTCCATTGCTTGGAGAAACTAGAGCTGCAAAGAGCTTTTAAATCTTTAAATCCATTCTCGGACCACCTTGCAACCAGGCTGCAAGAGCTGTTCTCTCCTTTGCACCAGCATCCAGCTCAGCCAAATGGTGGGTGGCCTTCAGGCACCCAAACTGGCTTATTTCAAGCCAAGGAGGAGGGAGGAACCACGGCAGCCTGAGGTTGGGCTGTGCAGTGGCCAGGGGACCACACCATCCCCATCCTCTCAGGGAAGAGGAGAGACAGAACCTAGAGGGGAAAAAGGGTGAAGCCACGGCTGCCAGCCTGGGGAGAGGGTTAAGACACCAACACCACCTTTTTTTATTAAATAATGAGACAGGAACATGAAACATTTTCACCTTTGTGAGCTGATTCCACCGTGAAGTTCCTTCCCCAGCATCCAACACCTGGATTCTTGGACTGTTTCCTCACAGAGGAGATGCTGAATTTGCTCAGTCCCATGAGTGTATGGCAGGCACCAGCCTGGATATGGCTCAGGGATCCTGGTGCCATGGTGCAGATGTGTTAACAAGGAACACCAGAACATGTTCACAGAGCCACACACTTCATTTCTGTGACAGCTGTTTGTACAAGTTTATAGTCAGAAGCATAACTTCAGAATCTTCACTTTTTATGTCAATAGCTTGCAGAAAGCAGTCCAAAGCCTCCTGGAGTTTTCCTTCATCCTGAAGTTTCTTCCCACGGTGTACCAACGTGTCATAATCTCCCACAGCAGGAGAGGAATTCTGACCAACCCCCTTTTCGGAGCTGCTTTCCTGGGTGAAGTAGTCTATCTGCTCACCTGACTGGAGCTCAGCATCACCAGTAGATTCCTCCTGAGATGACTCCGTCTCCTCCGCCTCGGACAGCTCAGATTCCTCACTGCCTATATGGGAGAACTCTTCAGTTGTATCAAGTGTTTCTCCAGTAGGTTCTTCTTCAGGCTCAGCAGATTCCTCACTATGCTCCTCAGCTTCTTCTTCCACAAGCTTGTCTTGCTCCTCATCACTGTCATCATCATCGTCATCTTCATTAGTGGTTCCCAAGATTTCACCAATATCCTCCACCTCATCTATTACTCTGTTGATGAACGAGCGCCTGGAAGCATTAGACCTGTTTGCACTATTACTCAGCTGAGGAGAAAAGATAGCTTTAGCTCTACTTCTGTCACTCTTAGGGGTTGATGCAGCAATTCCTTCCAGAAGTTGTTGCCCAAGGCTGTCCAAGGGAGAGGAGGGGATTTGTTCAGGCTGATCTTCACTCTCACTGTCTGAAGCAATTCTGTTTAAGCATTTCTTCCTACCAAATGTAAAGAGACCACTGCTTTCCTCTAATGCTTCACTGCCTTGCAGGGAGGCATTTGACTCTTCCTCATCTGCAGGACAGGGTTTGCCATGGTTACTGGTCTCACTCAGCCAAGTTTTGTTTGGAGGTTCCTTGGTTGGAGACTGACAGAAGCTTTCTGCCTGGAGCTGGAAGCTCTCTTTCTCGGGGTGTTCCACTGATCCTTCCCTCTCTGACACATCCTGCCCTCCCTCTTCAGACTCTTCCAAGACCAGATTGAAGTCAATTTGATCCTGGAGAGAAGGCACAGACATACCTTCCAAGCTATATTCCAACTCCTGAGACTTGTGGAGCCCAGCAGGGATTTCTGGTGTGACATTTGAGAAGCTAGGCACTGCAGAAGTGGAACCCATCTCAGGAACATCATTCTGCTCTGTCCCCAGGATGACTTGTGGGTCAAGTACCTGAACTGACATTTCTTCATCCCTTCTAGGATTGTCAGCTGTGCCAGACTCGTTGGAGGAATGCTGATACTGCCCCAACAGGTCATTCTCTGCCTTGGACAAGTTGTCTGAATGTACATGGGAATGCTGTTTCTCTTGGAGGCTTCGACTCTCTTTCTCAAGGGCAGGGGATGATGGTATAATGCTGGATTCATGATTTTGCTCAGATTCTTGTATATCAGCTTGTTCTGCTGCCTTACTGGTACTAAACAGCTTTGTCTCCATACTGGACACATCTTGTGGCAGTTTCTCTTCATCCAAGTCATCAATAGTTAGAGTTGTCATTCTGGAGCTGACATCAAGTACCTGGGCCTCCTCATCCTCTGTAAGATCAATAAATTTGTCTTTTTCATGGGTATCTGGTGAAATAAAATTACTTTTGTCATTCAACCCCGGAGACAACTTCTTGGACCCAGAAACCAATCCTGGTGGTCTTTGCCACTTCTCTTCACAAGCGTTTCTGATCCCCTCCATCCTCTGGTCCCCCAGCTGGGACTCCAGCTGGACCAGCTCATGTGCTTTCTGTACCCTCTGCTGGATATACTGATGGGCTTCCTCAGTCTCAACCTGCTCCTCCTGAGCAGTCTCCCTCGTGTAGATCAGGTCGTGGTCAGAAATGCCAAACATTGCCAAGGAGTGCAGGTAAGCAATGTGCTCATCCAGCTGCACATCAGACTTCCTCTGCATGGCGTGCAAGGACTGCAGCTGGATCTGAGTTGCAGACGTCCGAGTATCTTCCAGCGTGAAGAGCTCCCTTAGTTCCTGTTTGGAGAAGTAGCGGAACAGGTTCTTTTTGTCACCAGTGGTCTGTCTGATTAAGGAATCCTTAAATACCTGCCGCCTGTATATCTTCTCTTCCACGGTGCCACAGGTGATGAGTCTGTAAATCACTACGTTCTCTTTCTGCCCAATCCTGTAAGCTCTGTCCACAGCCTGAGCGTCAGTCGCTGGGTTCCAGCTGGGATCAAAGATCACCACTCGGCTGGCTGCTGTCAAGGTTATGCCAACACCTCCGACCTGTGTGGTGAGCAGAAAAACAGAGTAATCTGTATTGCTTTGGAAGGTGTTGATGCGCTTCTCCCGCTCCGTCAGGTGGGTTACTGTGCCATCAACGCGCAGGATCCGGAACTGTCGGCGAGACAGGACGAGCTCTATGATATCCAGCATCTTCCTTGACTGAGAGAACACTAGGGTTCGGTGTCCCTCTTCTCGCAGTCGTTCAAGCAGGCCCACAAGGAACTGCATTTTCCCAGATTCCTGGATCATGGTCTCATCAGAGAGATGATCTATTTTATTTGTGCCTGAAATCATACCTTCTTCACTCCTGTAATCCTCCTCGAAGTACTCCTGCTCTTCCAAGCCCAGCTGGACACAGGCTCTTGCAGACAGAAGCCTGGGGTGGTCACAGAGCTTCTTCAGGACTGTCAGCTCAGCTAAAGGTGATCGGGTTGTCATCAGCACTTCCTTCACATGATCCAGGCAGAGAAAGTTCCTATATATTTCTTCCTGTACTGGTGCCAGGTACACCCACACAACAAAGTCATTTTTCCTAGTGAGAGATGGCATGACAGGAGCCCTGTTCTCATTTGGGTTTTCAGGAAGAGGTGCATCTACTTTATCAGCAGAATAGTTTTTGAGGTCTTCCTTTGTCCTTCTGAGGAAATAGGGTTTTATAATGGCCATGAGATTCTCAGATATCTTTAGCCCCAGCGCTTTCTCGCCTGGAGTTGCATCCTTCTCCCTTGCCCTGGTAATGGGATTCTCGTATTCCATTTTAAAAGTTTTGGCTGTTCCCAGAAGGGAGCCTTGGCAGGCAAAGTCGAACAAGGACCACATTTCCCGCAGGTTATTCTGCACGGGGGTGCCCGTGAGCAGGACACGGTGGCGGGCCGGGATCGCGTACACGCACTTGGTCGTCTTGTTCGACGGGCACTTGATCTTATGCGCTTCATCAAGAATGACATAGTCCCAGACAAACTCCTGCTCGTGGTGGCTGGCCAGCTGCTTCCAGTTGTTGATGAGCATCTGGTAGCTCGTGACGACAATGCCATTCTTCCTCTGGACCCTCTCCAGGTTCCTGGTGCGCTCCACCTTGCTGGTGCCGTGGAACTCCTTGATGCGCAGGCCGGGGCTCCAGCGAGTGAACTCAGCCAGCCAACTGCTGACCAGGGTGGTGGGCATGATGAGCAGGACGTGCCGGATGAGTTCGGCATCAAACATGCCTGAGAGGAAAGCGATGACCTGGATCGTCTTGCCCAGGCCCATGTCATCCGCCAGGATGCCACCGGGTTTGCCATCCCGGTGCAGGCGGTACAGGAACGCAACGCCTTCCCGCTGGTGCTGGAACAGCTTCCCGTGCATCTCCCCGTAGATCAGCAGGCCACTGCCGCACACGTCCACGAAGGTTTCATCCTCCTCCTCCTCCTGCTCTGCTGCCGCCAGCGCCTCCTGCACCCGCTGCATGCGGCTCTGCAGCTTTTCGCTGGGGCGGATGGCGGCCGCCAGCTGGAACAGCCGCAGCGCCTCCTCCAGGTCCCCTTCGCTCAGTGCCGCCTTCGCGCCGGTCACGAACCTGCGGGAGTCACCGTGAGAACCGCCCGGCCCGGCCCGGCCCGGCCCGCACCCAGGGAGGGGCCCCGCCACTGCCACCACCGCCGCTGCCTCCCTGTGTCAGCCCGCCCCGGAGCCCCCTGCCCCGGCCGCTCAGCCCCGCTCAGCCCCGCTCACCCCCGGTACTGCTCCTGCTGCTCCCGCGCCGGGCCCGGGGCCGCCATGGCGCCCGCGCTGCTCTTCAAACCCGGCCCTTCCCGTCCTGCCCCGCGCCTCATGCAAATCAGGGGGTCCACAGCCAATCAGCGCCGGGGGCGGGAGTAGAGGGGGCGTGGTCGCGCTCCGCTCCCGCCTGGTCCCGCGGGGCGGGGGACACCGGTACGGACACCGGGACCGTCCCTTCCCTTCCCCGCCGTGCGGGAGGCGAGGTGCGGGGCACCCGGCGGGAGCCCAACAGGCTCACAACTGGCCCCCCCGCCCCCACCCGGGCCCTCCCGCTTCCCCCGCTTCCCCCGCCGCCGTCACGGGAGGAGGGCGGGGGGCGGTCCTCCCGCCGGCAGGGGGCGCCGCAGCGGCGGCGGGCGGCGCTCTGCCCCGCGCCCGCGACCAGCGCGAAGTCTCCGGGAGACCGAGCGCCGCCATGGAGGCGCGCGCCGCGGGCCGCGGCCTGCTCGTATCCACCGGGAGCGGCGGGGCCGGGCCGGGGGGCGGGGCGGGGCGCTGTGCGGAGGTTTCCTTAGCTGCGGCGCAGAGCGTTGCCGGCGCGGAGGTGCGGGCCGGGCGGCGCCAACCGTGTGTGCTCGGCCTGGCGCGGCGGGGCGGCCGCTACGGGTGAGTGCGGGCCGGGCGGGGGCGGGGCAGGACGGGACAGGACGGGACGGGACGGGACGGGACGCGGGGGCTCGGCCCGGGTCGGTGCCCCGGCCGGGGGTTTGGTTCTCCGCCGAGCTGCCACGGCCGCCGTGAGTCCCGGGAGCCCCCGACCGGCTCCCCTCGTCCTGCGGGCGGGAGCGGCGCTCCGGCGGCGGCGCCTTCCCGGCCCCCGGGGCTCCTCCGGCAGCCACAGCCGCAGGGTTGCAGTCTGTGCGGGGCTGGGTGTGCCCCGTGACAGGGAGAGTCGAACAGCTCCAGCTTCTCCCCACGGGCACCCGTGTCCTGCCCGGTCCCGCCTTGGTTGCCTTCTCCCTGCTCCTGCCCCAGCAGCGCAGCGGGGAAAATCAAACATCGTGCCTGTGCACACACAGCTCCTGCGGCCGGCTGTGTGTGTCAGCATTGCTGCCGGGTTTTTACAAGCCTTTTTTTGCTGTCTGCAGGATCGTCATCCACTCACAGGAGAAAGAAAACTCCGATCCGGATTACATTCCCATCAACAGCCGCTTTAAATGTGTGCAAGGTACGGACTGCTGGGGGGGAGGGTGGGAATCCACTGCTGTTCATCCACAAAACCCAAATTTAGTGGTGTTTCCTGACCTGCCTCCTGAGCAGGTGTGGATTGAATCCCCGTGAGACTTCCACTCACAGTTTATGGAATCCCCTTGTTCCTCATCCAAGTGGTTTGTCATTCCATGTCAGCATGCAGCTGTGAGGAACTTGGCTGGCTCCAATGCCTGGTGGGCTTGGCATCACATGGAGCCAGCACTGCAGAAGCTGGCTGCACGGGCTGGAATTTGGCGTTTGTCTCTGGCTTCTCTGTCATGTCAGGAGTTGGGAGCTTTTGCCTGATTCCTGCATGTTTAGATTTAAATTTTCATAAGGCCTGGCAAGCACTCAGCTCCCAACACTTGGGTGGGGAAGGGCTTTAAGCCTTGTCTTAGAAGGACTTAACAGCAAGTGTCCGTGGGGCAAATCCTTGTCAGGAATAAAAGCCCCTTTTCCTGGATTGGCTCATTCCCTTCTGTGCAACTCAGTGAGATTCTGTCCCTGGTCTTCCTCTGTAGAGAAGCTCTGAAGTTCCTTGTCAGGTCGGTCTTTCCCAAAGTAGCTGCACTGATGAGGAAAAGCCATCCAGGTGTGTGAGAACTCTTGTGTGTTGGGAATCTCCCTGGGACATTTGGGAGGTGACTGTCCAAGTTCTCTTTGCTAGAACTGTTAGGAATGTACAGGTGTAAATTAGAGCTATTTGTTCTTCTGTCAGGACTCTTTTGTGGTTGGTAGCAGACAGTGTGATTATTTGAGTCCTTAATTAGTGCAGTATTCAGCATGAGCTCTCCTGATGCTGTTTTTCTTTTCCAGAGGCGGAAGAAACTCTACTGATTGATATAGCTACAAACAGTAAGTTTTATAAGGGCAGTGGTGTGGCTAAAGCTCCTCCCTGGTGCTTGTTTCACTTTCCCAGTCTTCCCCCAGGCTCTCTGCTTGTCCTCTGCTCAAGCAGGGTTTGTTTTCCCTCTGATGTTGTCATCTGGCTCTGTCAGCCAATCCCTTATTGCGAGAGACAAGTTCTGAAATGCAAATGATTAAAACATTTGCCATTTTTCTTACTGCTTTTAGAGCTCTTCTCTGCAAGATTGCAGTAGGGAGAAGAATTCCTAAAGCCAGGAGAACGTGGTGAGGATACCCCAAGCAGGGTGGGGGGATTTCATAAGCACAGGGAGAGTAACTTAGGTGCAGGTTTCCATCAGAAACAACATCTGGAAGTTGGCTGCAAAGCCTGGTGAATCTCTGTGGGCCAGCCTGGGCTGACTCTGAGTGTGTTTGAAGCAGGCTGCAAGGTCAGGATCCAGGGTGACGAAACACCAGAGCGGCTCTTTGAGATCCCTGACGAGGAGCGCTGCTTGGGATTCCTGTCAGAAGTGCAGAGCATACAGGAAGGTGAGCAGAGCTGCACCTCTGTGTGTGTGAAATCCTCTCTGTCAGCAGTTTCTGACTGGGATAGGGTTTTTTCCAGCCCATCTGAAAGCTTCTCCTCCTGAATCCAAGGACGCAGCCATCTGGCATCAGGTGGAGAAAAGCTTCCCGGGTCTGTCGCAGGCCTCTCCTCCAGGTAAAGTTGGCTTTGCTCTGGGGCATGTGGAGTGCTGGGGTGCTCAGAGTGGGAACTGGGTCTGGCCCTGCCCTTGGCAGCCTGGCCTCTGCTTGCTCCCTAGTCTGTTCATTCATCCCTGAGTGCTCTTTTCTGCCTTGTCTTGTGCATAGTGCCCCTTTCTCACATTCCCTGAGTCACACAGTTGATATATTCCTACTATCATTTGCGTTTTTTGCTTTTTGTGGAGTTAGTTTTTCCTTCTTAATCAGAGCTGTTTCAGGTTGTTTCTCAGAGCATTGTGATTGGACTTTTCATTACAGGAGCTCTGGGGTTTGAGGATGACTTCAACACTCTGAGCCTAGAAGAGAAAAGGAACATGCAAAACCACCAAGCTGGATCTCGGCGGGAGCCTCCACCTCCTCCCGTTCCTCAGAACAGACAGTAAGTAACACAGGGGATCTGTTCCCTTTTTAACTTCTCTTCCTAGACAGCAGAACCAATTCTAGTGCTGCTCTTGCCTCCTTCCTAGATTTCACCGAGAGAGAGAAGGTACATCCAGAGACCAGCCCAAAGTGACTAACACAATGCGCAAGATGTTTTTGCCCAGCACACAGTCAGGGCAGAGAGAGGGGCTCATCAAACATGTGCTGGCTAAGAGGGAGAAGGCCTACATCAACTTGCACAACTTCAGGTGAGAGTGGGGAGGGAGGGACAGAGCTGTGGGATGACCTGTGAGCTCAGGTCTCGCCCAGGTTTAGACCCTGGCAGCTGCTGATGGGTGGGTGGCAGCTCAAGTGGCCAGCGAGAATGGTGCAGCCTGAAAGTCACCAAGTACCTGTAGTGCAGATGCTCCTTTTCTGTCTTCTGTGTGTGTCAGATCTCCTGAGCCTCAATAAGGCTGGAGCAGTTGGGCAGAAAGAGTGAAGGCAGATGTCCCACCACACTGTCCCGGTGTTGTCCCACATGATATGATCTTAGCAGAGCCAGATGTTTGCTGGTGGAATGTTGTAGTCCAGGAGGAGTGTCACTGGCAGTGACCCACACCTTGAGAGAATTTTTTGAGGAGCAGCTGAGGGAGCTGGGGAGGCTCAGCCTGGAGAAAAGGAGGCTCAGGGGAGACCTCACTCTCTACAACTCCCTGACAGGAGCATGAAGCCAGGTGGGGGTCAGGCTCTGCTTCCAAGTAACAAGTGACAGGACAAGAGGAAATGGCCTCAAGCTGTGCCAGGGGAGGTTCAGGTTGGACATCAGGAAGAATTTCTTCACACAGGAGGCTGTCAGGCTTTGGAATGGGCTGCCAGGGAGGTGGTGGAGTCCCCGTCCCTGGAGGTGTCCAGGGAATGACTGGACATGGCACTCAGTGCTCTGGGCTGGGTGACAGGGTGGCGATCGTTTACAGGCTGGACTTGATGATCTTGGCAACCTCAGTGATTTTGTGAATTTCAGTTCCCTCCTGGCTGGTGCGGCCCCTCACAGTGTGTCAGTGTGTGCTCACAGTTTCTGCTCCCAGCCAGAATGCTGCTGTGCTGCTGTGGTTTTCACTGTTTTCTAACAGTTCAGCTGCTTTTGTATTGTAGATTTTTTGTGGGAACGTGGAATGTGAACGGGCAGTCTCCTGACAGCTTCTTGGAGCCATGGCTAGTGTGTGACACGGAGCCTCCAGACTTCTACTGCATCGGGTGAGTGGCAGTGACCTGGATTTACTGATGGGGCCAGTTCCTTGTTGCTCTTGCTGGGATCCTGGAAGGCTGTGTTTGGTTTAGGTTCCTGTCCTGCTCCCAGAGGCTGCACAGAGCTGACCTGTGTCCCACAGGAGCTGTCTGAGTGCAAAGAGCCATCAGATGAGGCAGAGGATTGGGTTAAACAAGGCTGGCATGACTTAACAGATTTTCCTGGGGGCATCTGTGGAGTTCACTAGTTGTCCTCTACCCCACCATGGTGCTTCCGAGGGAGAGGGTTGCCAAGGGGTTTTGGGTAGGGTCTCAGAGGCACCGTGGGGAAATTCTGCTTTATTTTGCAAGTGGCCATAAGGAGCTGCTCCTCTAAGGGCTGTTGCTAGAGGTTTAAAATTCCTGTAGGAAGAGGGGGTTGTGCAGGAGGGCTGAAGTTGCTAAGCTCTTGGATTTCCAGGTTCCAGGAGCTGGACCTCAGCACAGAGGCTTTCTTCTACTTTGATTCTATGAAGGAGCAGGAGTGGCTGGCTGCTGTGGAGAGGGCCCTGCATCCTCAGGCCAAGTACAAGAAAGTGAGTTTTGCTCAGTGGCGTTGGGGTCTTGTCATGGAGCTGGCATGGAGGGAAGGGAAAGGGGCTTCCCCTTTCCTCATCTCCCCAGGGAGCAGGGCTTGGAGAAACCGAAGATGGTAGTGTGCATGTGTCAAGTGTGCCAAGTTAAATCTGGAGTGTGTTTCTACCCCACAATTGTAGGAGAATATTGTGCTTTGAAGCAGAAATTTATAAAGGTGGGGATCACAATACTGTAATCAAGTAGGAGGTTGGTGCCAGGGAAGCAGGAGGTTCCAGTCCTCTGCCTGTGTTACCCTCTCACCCTGTAGGATAGACGCCAAGTGTGTCCTGAGCTGGTAAATCAAATCAATAACTTTTTCCTGAAAGAATGGGATGATTTATGAAGCAAAATCTTCCAGAGGCTATTTCCTTGGGACAGAATTGCTTCAGCAATGCTGGCAGCAGGACTGTGTTCTGGCTGGTTAAGGGCAAATCATTGGTTTTATGTCTGCTGTAGCAAACGTTTCTGTTGTAGAGACCAGTCCTAAATATATGAATGGGTTTCCGCTTCCTCCTTCGCCCATGTGTTCATTGTCACACCCTTCCTGCTTGCTCTGAGTTGAGCTTGGGCAGGTGTTAACAGGGAGTGAAGCAGGGAACAGAGCACCTTGCTGAACTGAGACCCATGGAGGGGAGCCAGGAGTCATGGCCTGAACTGTGAAGAGGCTTCTACTCCCCTCCCTTTGCTTTACTTGAGTTTTGGGTAAATTCTTCCCACCCTGATGAAAGAGCGAGCGCAGGATATGGCTGCAGGAGAGGGAAGTGGTTCAAACTGTAGATAAGATTTGTGGTCACTTGTTAATTCCACTTCTGCAGAGCAGACTCAGTGCTGGGCTCTTCCAGCCAAATTCTCTGCTCTCAGCTTCTTCCCTCACTCCATAGACTTAATCCCAACACATCTGAATATTTTTATGCCTAAAAATGAGCATGCAGACTGTGCTCAAAGAGGTGAGGCCTTGTCGCTATTCAAAGGGGTGACCCCACTGTTTTGGAGGTTCAGGAAGATCACAGACTGGGCAGGCATTGGCTTAGCATGTGTAAAAGATCAGCAGCAGAGCTGAGATCCTTGCTTGGAGAGGGCACATGAGCAGTATTAAGCCCTGTGGGCTAAGCTCTGCAGGAAGGGAGAACACAGCTCCAGAGAGAGGCCCTTTGCTTTAGGGAACAAGTGTTTCCTGAAGAGCAATTGGTCTTTATAGCTCAGCGATGCCTTTTGATACCCTCTGCATGTCTACCTCAGAGAAGTAAGACCATCTTTGTCCATTCCCTTCTGCACATGCCACTGATTCTGCTGGAGTTTGGAGTAAGTCAAGGTGAGCCCCAACTGCCAGCTGCACTGGCAGCCTCAGGACAGCCACAGCTTTATGTCAGAACTGGCTGAAGTACTCGAGGTCTTCTCCGGTTGTGCTGCAAAGTCTGAGACCTCACCAGCAGACCTGCTATGTATTTATTCAGTTTCTCTTACTTCCTGCTGTTGTAGAGAAGCACCAGCATGGGGAATGCAACAAGCTCAGCACAGCTGTTGACTCTGGGAAGTCACAGATTGACACCCAGAACCTTGCTGTGGGACAGGAGGCCCTTTCAGCAGTGTTGTTAAATTTAGGGATAGAGTACAGAACATTATGAGGAACAGGGAGAGCCAGAGCAGCAGAGCAAGTATATCAGAACTGCATTCCCACTGCCTCTCTGGAAACTGTTTATTTTTGCAGGTGCAAATGGTCCGCCTGGTTGGGATGATGTTGCTCATATTTGCTAAGAAGGATCATTTGAGCAATATCAGAGAGATCATGACGGAGTCTGTGGGCACAGGAGTCATGGGAAAGATGGTGAGTCACTGAGGCCAGCCTGTTGCTTCCCTGTATCCATGCAAGAAGTGGCACAGCCAGATTTTGTTCACCTGTCCCATCCCTGTCCCCTCCCTGTGCCTCACCTGACTCCTGCTCTAACCCTACTGGTACCTGCTGTCCCCAGGGCAACAAGGGCGGTGTGGCTGTCAGATTTGTGTTCCACAACACCACCTTCTGCATTGTCAACTCCCACCTGGCTGCCCATGTGGAGGACTTCGAGCGCCGAAACCAGGATTATAAGGACATCTGTGCCCGGATGAGCTTTGTGACCCCTGATGACAGCCTGCCTCAGCTCAACATCATGAAACATGAGTGAGCTGTGTTGATGTTTTCCCTTTTGAAGCGGTGTTGAGTAACCTAAATCAAGCCAGAATTGCAGCAACAGAAGGTTTCATGCAGATAAGTTTTCTGGCTTGATGAAATAACTGGAAGTGCCAAGGGCTGTGCTGTTCTGCAGCTTCTGCAGACAGACTGTGGTCACCTCCTTGCTGCACTGACTTGGGCACTCTGTCCCCAACATCCTTCTCCTTGCATTTGTGTGTAACTCTTCAGCAGGCCTAAACAGAATGCAAATGATTGCTACTTCTGTAGTTTATATTTAAACCATTTAAAAAACAGTAATAAATATAGAGTGGATTAGTACAGAAAAAAAACTTCAACTATTAGATTATCCTTGATAATTCACTAATGGAAATATTGAGGTTTGACTATAAACAGGAAGAGCTTTGTTACCAGTGGGGGGTTTAAATTTTAATCTTTAAATGAAACCTTTACGGAGTAAAGAGTGGGTCCCAAGAGTGTAACTCCACAGGAATCTAACTCTGTTCCTGCCAATTCTGCATCAATTGGTCTTTTCTGGGTAGATGGTGCAGCAGTGGCCTGCTCTGGGTGATTGAAAGGCAGTGAGAAACCAACAGGGTGTCACACAAGGTGTGAGCCTGCAGATATAGGCTGGCTGACAGGCAGGCTCTGCTTAACAAACTCCACCAGTGCCCTCTTCTGAACACGAGAAGAGCCTAAACACCAGCTCAATGTTATGTGAGGCTTGGTGGGATACACTGGTTTCACTTTATCGGAGAGTCAGTGCAGTTCTCCAGCTTTTTCAGGCTGAGGCAAACCCATTATCTCCCACTGAACTAAGTCTTCAGTCCTTTGGAGATTCCAAAGGATATGAACTTAGTCCTATAGGATCTGCTGCCACTAGGGATTTCTGCTTTTGGATTCAATCTTTCATGTCTTATTTTTCGTTTTCCACATCTCAGACTTAAAGTGATTTAAGAAAGGGAGATGCTAATTGCTGATCTGCTCTCAAATTCTCCCCTGTGAAAGTGGTGAGGCCCTGGCACTGGTTGCCCAGAGAAGCTGTGGCTGCCCCATCCCTGGAAGTGTCCAAGGCCAGATTGGACGGGGCTTGGAGCAACCTAGTCTAGTGGAAGGTGTCCCTGCCCATGGCAGGGGGTAGGAACAAGATGAGCTTTAAAGTCTCTTCCAACCCAAACTATTCCATGATTCTATGTGTGTCTTTCTTTCCAGTGTTGTCATCTGGCTGGGAGACCTGAACTACAGGCTGTGTCTGCCAGATGCCAGTGAAGTGAAGAGTCTCATCAGCAAGAACGAGCTGCAGAAGCTACTGACATATGACCAGGTCAGCAAACTTGGTCATGTTTGCCCCATCCCTGAGGGGTTGTCTTGGTTTAGGATGTGCCTTGGAAGGAGCTGGCAAACATGGGCCTGAGGAAGGGGCTGGAGTACAAATTTGGTGAGGAGCCACTGAGGGAGTTGGCGGGGCTCAGCCTGGAGAAAAGGAGGCTCAAGAGGGACCTTCTTACTCTGCAACTCCTTGACAGGAGGGTGGATCCACGTGGGGGTCAGGCTCTGCTCCCAGGGAACAAGTGACAGGACAAGAGAAAATGTCCTGAAGTTGTACCAGGAAAGGTTTAGATTGGACACTAAAGAAAATTTCTTTCTGGAAAGTACTGTCCAGCCCTGGCACAGCTGCCTAGGGCAGGGGTGGAGTTCCCCATTCCTGAGAGGATTTAACAGACGTGTAGATGTGGTACTCGTGGGCATGGGTTAGTGGTGGCCTTGGCAGTGCTGCAAGAACAGGTGGACTCAATGGTTTTCCATTGAGGGCTTTTCTAATCTAGGTAATTCCATGACACTCTGTAAGGAGGATCTATAGACACAGACACTGGACCCTGACAGAGCTCTGAGTGTGCTGGTGGCAACAACCCCCTAAACAAAACCAGATTGTCCATACTGTGTTAACTGGGTGACTCAGGCAGTTACCATGGAAGTGTATCTGTGTCCCAGTGCAGGAGTTCTCTGTTATGTACAAACTACAAGCTGAACACAGGAATTCGAAGCATCGACAAAAGCTGCTGTGATCAGTGTTGTGGAAGAGGTATTGATTTGGAGCCCAAACTGCTCAGCTAGTTTGACCTGAATTCTGTGCTGTTGCCTTCCCCACTTGGCACTTCTCTGCAGCACACTGAAACCTGACGCAGGTGCCTTGCAGGTGGAGGATTGCACCTGTGAAACACAAACAGCAATGGGTCAATGTCACCTCTGACACAGTTTAACAGTGGATCAGGTTCTGCTCTGTAGCTTGTTTCTGCCATACTGCAGAGCTTCATGCAGGAAACAGCTGTGGCTTAGATTTCAGTGAGGAAAACAAGCAGGAGATTTTTTAGAAGAGGAAACGAGCAAAGGAGGGTGGTGTCAGGTTGTCAGCTGAGCATAGTCCTAGAGGGTCTTGCTAAAATGGTTGGCAGGGAAAGTTTAATGATGGTGACCTTATGCCTGAAAACTAATGGTGGCATTTAGCACAAGCGGAGCAGTTAATATTTCCCTGAACTCTTGTTTGATGCTGCCTGCATGGTTTGGTGGGCAGCACTGTATCCATTTGTACTAGGACTGCCTGGTAAACATTCCACTGACGGGTTGAACTTTTACCTCTGTTAAAGGTGTGAGGTCTGAGAGGCAGTTTGGGGATGTCTGTGAATTCCATGGCCACAGGTTGTGGTTGCTCTGCCTGTAAATCTGCTGTCTGACACTGCTGGGGGAGGGTTTCTTTTGTTTGGTTTGTTTATTTTTAAAGCGTTCTTTTTCTGCTTTAGCTGAATATTCAGCGCACTCAGAAGAAAGCATTTGCAGATTTCATGGAGGGAGAGATTAAATTCATCCCCACGTATAAATATGACTCTAAAACAGATCGCTGGGACTCCAGGTACATTGGCTACCACTGGGTGTATTTACCTATGACATAAAAAGCATTTTCTCCCAAAACTTGATTTCCTGCTTCCTAGAGCTGGGAATACCTGTCAGTGTTGTGTTTGCCCTCCTTTCTTTCTCCTATTCTTCTGCAATAAGTGGCCCCTGTGTACATTGACCAGGCACATCCCTTAAACTTGGTGGCTGCTGATCACACTTGATGAAGGCATGTGACATGTGAGCTGAGGTGGCTCTGCACTGGGGGCTTCTCCTGTTACCAGGGACAGGCAAACAGTATAAAAAGGAATTGCAGAGATAAGGAAACAGGCTCTCTGAGTCACCCTGTCCCCTGACTTGCATACCAACAGGGTGGCTGTGCTGTGATAGCAGCCGTGGTTCCTGCTTGGTGCCTCTCACAGGCACGGCTGCATCTGCTTCAGGGGCTGCTCCAAAGGGAGAAACTCCCAAGAAGGAATTTCAAACTATATAGTCATTGGATTTGACTCTGGTTGTGATTATGAATCAGCACAGTAGTTAATCTGAAGAAGGATAACCCAGGATTCAGGCTTCATAACATAATAGTAATTGCTGAGTAGACTTTCCATAGTGGAAATAGTAGGTGATATATCCGATTGTGAGCAGAAAGATTTGGCAGCAAAAGAAAGTTGTGCAGCTTGGGTCACAGCACATATGGCTTCAGGCTGTGGAAATGGGCTTGACTGAGGTTGTTTTGTTTCCTGATGCTGGAAGGGACAGGAATTTTAGTTACTGTATCAGATAAGGGGTAGAGAGCAGAAGAAATAATGGAGAATTCAAACTGGGGAAGTGTCAGGGTTCATCCCATCACTACTCTGATGGTGGGGGTGGAGGGAGCTGGCTGGCTAGGAAAAGGAACAGCTTGGTTGGTTTGTTAGGATTGTTGGATTTCCCTGGTGACCTGTTTTTCTTTGTAGTGGGAAGTGTCGTGTGCCAGCATGGTGCGACCGGATCCTTTGGAGAGGAGGGAACATCAATCAGCTCCGGTACTGCAGTCACATGGACCTGAAGACCAGTGACCACAAGCCTGTCAGCGCGCTTTTCCGCATTGAGGTAGGTTTATTCATATGCTGGGGCGGCATCCCAACAATTCCAGGCATTCCTTCTTCGGGAGCCAGGGATAGAGTCAGGATGCCTCTGCTAAGGGTGTTGCAAGAGGACAGGTGTGCCCGCTGTGGGGGCACTGCCTCTGGCAGTACTGGAATGGGTGAGTCCCTGTGTTCGCTCCTCCTCATGGAGACACAGGAGCATCCTGAACCTGGTTGTACCTGTGCTGCCTCAGATGTGTTAACGCCTGAATACCTTCAGTGGTGAGTGGCTGGCAGCAGATTTGGGTTTCCTGGCTTAGCAAATGGGGACAGTCCATGTCCATTTTGCTACCTCCAGCTCCCTCAGTGGCTCAGGTCTCACAGAATCCCAGAATGGGTCAGGTTAGAAGGGACTACAGTGGGTCATCTGGTCAAACCTCCCTGCTCAAGCAGGGCCATCGCAGAGCACATGGCACAGGATTGCATCCAGATGATTCCGGAATATCTCCAGTGAGGGAGACTCCACACTCCCTCTGGGCAGATTTGTTCCAGTGCTTGGTCACTGCACAGGGAAAAAGTTCTTCCTCGTGTTCAGGTAGAACTTCCTGTGCGCTAGTTTCTGCTTGTGGCCTCTTGTCCTATTGTCTGGCACCACCACATGCTGGTCCATCCTCTGATACCTCTCTGGAGATACTAACAGACATTCATGAGGTCCCCTCTCAGTGTCTCTTCTCGAGGCTGAACAGGCCCAGCTCCCTCAGCCTTTCCTTGTAAGAGAGATGCTCCAGTCCCTTCATCTCTGTAGCTGGACCCACTCCAGGAGCTCCATATCCCTCTTGTGCTGGAGAGTCCAGAACTGGACACAGCTTGCCAGATGTGCCTCATCAGGACTTAGTAGAATAGGCTGAGTCTCCTTAAAGGAGACTCTCCCAGTAGTGTGACCAGTGGCCAGACAGACCCTGGTAACATCCACAGGGGTGAAATATTTGTAAAGTTGCAGATGCAGCTTGGGAGTGTGCCCAGGCATGTGAACTCTCTCAGCCTTTCAGCTGCACAACCAAGTGTTTAGAGAAATAATCCACTTCTGCAGTTTGCTCATGACCAAGAGGGTTCCTGTGAAGCCAATCAGAAGCTTTACTGAATGTTTTCTGTCTCCCACAGGTGAAGGTTGTGGATGAGCAGAAGTACAGGAAACTGTTCGAAGACATTGTTCGTATAATGGACAGGATGGAGAACGACTTTCTTCCTTCACTGGAGCTGAGCAGGAGAGAGGTGAGGCTGAAACCAGAGTCGCTGCCACTTCCCAAACACAGCAACCTTAGAAGTGCCAAACTTTGCTTCAATAAACTTGATTATAGGAAACTGAACCCTTTCTGTTTTATGATCAAGAATTGAGTTAGCCATGTCTTGGCTCCTTGGCAGGGCTTCTATGAGGAATTCTGCATTGGGTGGGCTCCTCTCAGCCATGAGAGGCCAAGGCAGTGTCTGGGGGCCACTGCAGAGTCAGGGTGGGGTCTGGCCATTATGGCCATTAATGTCCCTTGTGTTTTTCTCTTTGCTCTGCAGTTTGAGTTCGAGAACGTGAAGTTCCGTCAGCTGCAGAAGCAAAAGTTCAAGATTACCAATAATGGGCAGGTCACCTGTCACTTCTCCTTCATCCCAAAGCTTAATGACACCCATTACTGCAAGCCATGGCTTCGGGCTGAGCCTTGTGAAGGTTACCTGGAACCAGGTGAGTTGTGTACTGGTGGAGGCCTCCATCCCATCTCTGTTCAGTCCTTCCCATCTTTCGCTTGTCCCATCTTTCTTGCCCTGAGTCTTGTCTGTCTTCTCTGTTGTGGCCTTTGTCCCTGCCAATGCATATCTGTCCTTGTTATCCCTTTTGGAGAATGTCTATGTGTTTTTGAGAACTCCCGTGTGTTGCAGATGAGAGCACAGAAATCTCCCTGGATGTGTATGTCAGCAAGGACTCAGTCACCCTCCTGAACTCTGGTGAGGATAAAATTGAGGATATTCTTGTCCTGCACTTGGACCGAGGGAAGGACTATTTTCTGACCATCAGTGGGACCTACCTGCCCAGCTGCTTTGGCACATCCCTTGAGGCCTTGTGCCGAATGAAGCGACCAATCAGAGAAGTTCCTGTCACCAAACTCATAGACCTGGTGAGTAGCAGCGTTCTGGAGCAGCTGTTTTAACAGGGAGAGGCCTGACTTCTTTCTAATTACTCCCAAAAACAGTACTAGTGCCTGCAGCTCAGACTGGCTGTGCTGACCCTGAGTTGACTGACTGCACAGAGCTTGAAGTGCTCTTTTGTTCTTCCCCTCTACCACAACCAATGGCTTTTGACAGCCTGTACTTTATCCCTTATTTCTAAATAGATTCTAAATATTGTTTGATGGGACAAAAAAGCGATCTCAGCACTTCATGTTGGTGTAAGTGGTGCTGGCAGGCTCAGCTGGGTTGCATTGTTGTGTTATAAGAGGTGTGATTGAGTTCCTGTCCTCCAAGGTACCAGGTCTTCTCCAGTGCCAAGGGCTCTGCGAGCCTTTTCCTTTTGGGTGCATTCCCACTGCTCAGGGAAAAGGAGCAAGCAGAATCAGGACTGAAGGAGATACTGTGGTATTGGATGTGTTGTGCTGATGGGCACAGCTCAGCAAATGGGCAGTGTCACAGTTTCTCTGGCCAGTTCCTCCCACACCAACCACAGTGAGAGATAACACCTCAGTGAGAGACAATTCATCTCTGAGAGATATCTGTGTGGTGCAGAGAACTGTTCCTCCAGCATTCACTAGCCCCAGCATCAGTATTCTTCCTCCTGAAGCCTCTTGTGTGCATGTGAGGGGGTGCAGTTGTGCCCTAGTCACCTTCTGTCCTTTGGATATATCTTCTATGGCCAGTTCTGGGATTAAGCCCCATTTTTGGGATGTAATTCTGATTTTCAGGCTGGTTTCATTTGTCTCTCCTGATGGCCTTACCTGGCAGCGTTCCAGTGAGGTGCAGCAGCTCCTGAGTTCTAGTCCATGTCCCCATTCTTGTTCAGTTGGGAAAGCTGTTTCTTCCTGTTCACCTGAGAGCTCAGCCCCATTTGAGTCTCTGTGCCATGTGATACCTTCCCTCTCCTCTCCTTTCTAACAGTCTCACCCTTACATGAGGGGTTTTTTTGTCCAGTAACCTGCTACTTTTCCACCTCTGTAGATTTCCCAGCTTCCACTCCCATTACTTCCATGTTTTCTCTTTCCTTCAGCAGTTCTCCTGTGCCTCGTGCTGGCTCTTCCAGTTCCCGCCTTGCAGGTCTCTACTTTTCTCACAAGTCCAGTACATAGAAGGTCATTTTTATACTAGAATTTTGACTTTGTAACATACATTCAGGCTAAACAGTATCTAGGTGGCAATATACAGCATTTGCCTCCTCAGGTCAAGCAGCTGATCAAGGCTTCAGGCCCTTCAGACTTCTGAGGATTTGGTTGAAAGTCAGTCTTGTTCTGGAAGTGGGTCTGGAGCATTTCATTGCCCTTGGTGGGTTTTCCAGCTGCTTTTTCCTGCTCAGCACTGACTTACTGCTTGACAGAGAGGAACTTGGGCCCAGACTCTGTCCTCACAGACACACATTGTTACTTTTCTAAGAGTACTTTGAGGTTTCTCCTTCCTTTACCTGTAGATTTCCTTCTCCTGTAACTCAGTGAAACATGTAGAAATACAAGAATCAAAACAGTCAGCAAAGACCACCCTCTCCAGTGTCTGCAGCACCGAGGTATCTCCTGTGTCTGAGGGGAGAGCTGTTTCAGATCTTTTGGTTCTGGTCTTACC
Organism: Xenops minutus; assembly: GCA_035221455.1. Classification (NCBI taxonomy): domain Eukaryota; kingdom Metazoa; phylum Chordata; class Aves; order Passeriformes; family Furnariidae; genus Xenops; species Xenops minutus. The sequence continues at coordinate 19,581,095 of JAWWEE010000142.1, read as the reverse complement.
CTGTGAGTTGAGAAATTCTTGGAGACAGGCTGAGCTGAGCACTTCCTGCCCAGGGCAGAGGTACAGGTTGCTGCCTGCCCTGCAGTCCAGAGCATTTGGGTGCAGTTCTCTGTATTTTAGGTGCTGCTCAGGCTGCGTGAGGCCAGCAGTGTCTGTGCCTTAAGCACCCCTTTACCTCTGGCACGTGTGTGGTGTTAGGGCTTGTCCTTCACTGCATCCAGCATTTTCCTCAGCCTGGCTGGACTGTGTCTATGGTTTTCCATGGAGGGAGGTCTGAAGATACAGGTCAGTAAGGGACTGAGGCATGTGGGTGTGGGGTAGCACAGTGTAGGTGGGAGTTTGTCTGGAAATGTCTCTCCTGGTTCTCCCAGGAGAGAGACATTGATGCTGCTACTGACATTTGAGCACCTCTCCTTTGGGATTTCAGTATTAGTGTTTCATCCTGTTTTTTCTTGGGATCCTACTGTGGGCTTTAAAAAGCCTCTCAAAGAACCTCTGTCAGGAACAGGTGAGTCTCATGGAGCGTATCGTGCTGAAGGCTCAACATTAGGGATAAATTCTTCCCTGTGACAGGGATGAGGCCCTGGCTTAGGTTGCCCAGAGAAGCTGTGGCTGCCACATCCCTGGAAGTATCCAAGGCCAGATTGGAGAGGGCTTGGAGCAACCTGGTCTAGTGGAAGGTGTCCCTGCCATGGCAGGGGGTGGAATGGAGTGATCTTCAAGGTCCCTCCCAATCCAAACCATTCTATGAAGAGGTGAGCAGCCAAGCACAGGCAGCTCGGGGGTGGTGAGGCTGGAGATGACTCACCCATTACAAAATGAACCTCCGCTGTGCAAGTGGCTCTCTGCCCTCCCAAACCTGTGACTGTGTCCCTCCCCCTGTGCCTCAGAAGAGGAACCTGTGCCAGCTCCTGTTCGGAGCAAGCTGTTCCCAGGAAGAGGCCAGTCTGTTGTTGCTGTGTTAGAACTCAGGGAGCCTCCAAAGGAGAGCCCACTGCAGAATGCACAGGGGACCCCAAGATGCTGCTCCCTCCTGATATGCCCTGTGCTAAAGTAGCTGCAGTTGCTCCGAACTTAGCCTGGGAATGTGTTTGGGCTGTTCCCACCCTGAAAGGTTGATCTGCCAAGCCTCAGCTTGGACAACCTGCTTCTGTTCCCTCCTGCAGACTCCATGAGCAGTGTCCAGTCTGCCCTGCTTGGTACAGGGTTGGCTGTTTGGGGATGCTGAGGGCTTGGCACACTCCTCCCCGCACTGTGCTAATGCTCTTAGGCTGCAGCAGCAGCCGGGGTTTGAGCACAAACCCTCATTTCCCTGACAGTACCCAAAGCTGCTTAGGGGCCCTGCAAGCTCCACAGCTGCCACTCGCCCAGAAACACAGATTTAGCCCAGGGAATGTTTTATCTCTAGCCTTGTCACAAGGGAATATGGCTGAAACAACATAGGGACATTGATTCTGACATGGGGAACTTCTTTCTGATGGACATGTCTCACCTGCCCATGGCCCAGCTGTTAGCCAGTGCATGGTGCAGGCCAAGCCCCTTGAAGGGGTTTCCAGAAATCCTGACAAGGTTTTGCATCATGTGAGCAGGATTGTTGTAATTGGCAGGCAAATCTCTTGCCACAGGTTTAACTTTGGCCGTGTCAGCAAAATGTGTGAAGGACCTGGTGTTCAGTGGGTTCTTGTAATGCAAATTAAGCTTCTGCTTAATCAGAAGAGTTAATCCACAAGTGTTCTCTCTCTTAACCACACTTTTTCTTCTTCTCTCTTTCCTTCTGCTCTCAGGGAGAAGACAGCTTCTTAGAAAAGGTAACACAAGCAATTGCAGTGTGGCAGTCTGCTTCTCACTGGTGTGTTTGTAAAGAGTGAGAGCTTTTCCCTTGTTTTCTGTGGCAGAGGGAAGGGGGGCACAGAGGGGACATGGCTGCCAGCAAAGCCTCTTAGCACAGCTGTGGGATGGATGAGAACACAGAGAAGTACACAGTGACCCCAGAGCCAAGCCCAACTGAGATGTTAAAGCTCACCAAATTTGCTTCTGGGGATAAAAATTACTCTTAGGATGCTGGCAGCAGTGCTGGATATTCCCATAAAAGATTGGCAGCCTTTGACATAGCAGAGTTCAGTCTGACCATGCACAAAAGGTGGGGTTCACCACGGTACCCTCTCAGACCTGTGGGGAGAGGGCTGGAGCAGGAAACTGAGGTCTTTTGGTCCTTCCTCTTGTGTCCCTTGTGGAGACCGAGGGAGGGCCCGAGCACGAGATGTATGTTTCTGCACCTCCTCAAGCAGTGGAGCTGGGGCTGCTGGCTCCGATGGCCCTGATGCTCAAGCAAGATTACTGCTTCCCTTGGCACCCGTGCTCCATGCTGTAGCCAGGCAAGGAAAACATGTCCGTGGGAGATGCTGAAGGTGTTCCCACTCTCCCTGCTCTCGCTCTGATGTTTTTAACTTGTTTGAGCTGGCTCTGCATCAGCTTTCCGATCTGGGTGAGTCATTCCTCTCTGGGCTGTCGGCACAGTGACAGGGTAAAAGAGGAGAGGGAAGGGATGTCCCCTCTCTTAAGAAGGAATTGAACTCAGGTGTTAAACCACATGAAGTTCCCAACTCTCTCCTGGCAGAAAAGAAGGGAGGAATTTGTCCCTGCCTTCTGGGAACATCCTTCTATGGAAGCATCTTCCCTTGGGAAGGACACGGCCGTGCCTTCTTTCCTCGCACACGGCAGAAGAGGGCGCTCGGGGCTTGGCCAATGCGTATGCCACCACCTCCTCCTCTGCCTCCTCCTCCTTCTTCCCCCCCACACTGAAGCGTCCCAAGCCTCCTCCTCCTCCTCTTCTGTAAGCAGCTGGGATCTCCTGCCTGAGGGTCTCCACAGCTCTCAGAGTTATGCCAAGGGCAGCTCCAGCGATGCCCTGGCACAAAGGATTTCTATACAGGAACGTGCAGCCCAGGGAGGGGGTCCACAGCTCTCCCCTTTTCCCTCTTAGGGGAATTCTGTAATGCTCTTGCTTGACATGTTGCTTCCCAGCCTTCCTGCTGCCTGTGGCTGAGTGAGAGAGCCATGCAACCACAACCCTACTTCTGACAGCTGGATCAGACCTGGTGGGATGCAGGGCAGAGCTGTGTTGTGCTGTGTGGCAACTGGGGCTATCTTTCAGGCTCATGACAACCCAGGGTGTCTCTGGATGTGGCAGGGAAGCCAACCCTGGCACTGGCTGTTGCCAGTGTATGCTGCAGGGACAGCCATGGCAGTTGTCACTTCAGCTGCCAGCTGGAGTGAGGTCCTTTGTGTGTGGCTTTGGGTGCTCCTCTGCTGGTGGCCAGGGTTGTGTTCCTGCTTGTGCTGCTCTCTGGGTGCTTTGGGAGTGCTGGGCATGGGTTCTTCCTTGGAGCTCACAGGAATGTGAGTGATCATGAAGTGAAAGTAAAATCAAGCCAAGAATATTGATCCCATTAAACCTCAGTGTGATGGAGACATCTGAGCCATGAAGCTCATTGGCTGGAGGATCCACATGAGTAAGCAGGAGCCATGGCAGTGGTGGTGTGTGCTCAGTGAGGCTCTTCTGGAGAAAATCAGGGAAGAAACTTCAGAAATCAGGACTGTCTCAGAGCCCCAAGGGCAGCCGTGGCTGGAGCACACCGGAT
>JAWWEE010000142.1:19553239-19568725 GCA_035221455.1 Xenops minutus | reverse complement strand
GGGGCGGTGCTGCCGCCGCCATTGGCTGCGCCGCGCCCGCCGCCCCGCCCCGCCACGTCCCGCCTGCCCATTGGCCAACCGCGCTGTCACTCCTCGGTGGCCCCGCCCTCCCCGCCGCTTCCCGCCTGCCCATTGGCCAGGCGCGCTGTCACTCGGCGGGCGGCGGGCCCCGCCCCGGTGCGGACAAGGGGAGGCGGGGCGGGGGGGCGCGGCACGTGGCGGGGGCGGGGCCGCGGGCGGTGGGACCGGCGACAGGGTGGGGACCTCGGCCCAGGGCCCGGCCCCGCCGCACCCCGGCAGACCCCCCCGGTGCAGGCCCCGACCGGCGCCGCTCCCCGATTCCCAGTTCCTTTTCTAGTTTTCTCGCCCGCAAGGACCCGGCTGCCGAGCCTAGCACCGCGCGGAGCGCACGGGACGCTCCCGTCGGGGCTTCCCCCACATTTTGGGGCCGGTTTCCCCGCGGGTCCGCACGCCCATTGCGGGTGCTCTGTCCCCGGTATCCCACCGTGTGCATCCCCGGTAACACCCCACACACGCGGTGCTCCCCGCGGGCACGGGGCTGCCGGCGAGGTCAGATCCGAGGGGAAAATGAGCAAGTTTTTCCCGCGGTTGTTGCTATGGAGACGGGAGCAGATGGGGAACAGCTCGTTATCCTTTTCCCTGCCCTTATCCCCCTGCGCGCCCGGGCCGGGATGGGGATGGGGCAGGAGCAGGATGCTGCGTGTGCCGCCCGTGTCTGAGCACCGACACCGACATCGACACCCCTCCGTGCCTGAGAACTCCGCCTGTTCGCTCCAAAGATCCCCTGAATCCCAAAAAAACCCCAAACCGCTCCCAAACGGCCGGCCGGGCAGGAGGAGCTCCGTCCCCGAGCCCCCGGCACTGGCAGGTCCCGGGGGAGGGAAAACAGCGATCCGTGGGATCCCCAGGGCTGGGGGGACCCACGGGGGGCGCGGGTGGAGCGGAGACCCCCGGAGGGCAGGGGCCGTCCCGGAGCAGTCAGAGCCGGCCCGGAGCCCCGCAGAGGTGCCGTCCGAGGCTGGGCCGGGGGTCTCTGCGCCCCGCGGCCGTGACAGCCCCCGGGGCCCCTCCGCCTGGCCCCGCTGCCATGGCAACCGTGACGTCGCGCGGGCGCGCTTTGCGGCAGGGCGTGCGGGCCGGCGCCGCGCGCGGCGGCACTTTGCGGCAATGCCGGCGTGCAGAGCCATGGCGGAGGAGCAGGAGCAGGAGGAGGGCCCGGGAGCGGCGGCGGCGGCCGAGAGCGGCAGCGAGGGCGAGGACGGGGTGAGCGGGGCCGGCATGGGCTCCGGCGGGCTCCCGTAGCGCTCCCTCGCCGCTGCCTGCGGGGCTCCGGGTGCTCCCCGGGCCGGGGCGGGCGCGGCGGAGGACAGCGTGGCCTGGCCGGGGTGCCGAGACCGGTGCTCGACCGGGCCGGGCTGGGGGGGTGGGCACCGAGGGGGAGCGAGCGCTGGGGCCGTGCCCGCGCTCCGCCGGGCCGGGCCTGTGACCACGTGTGTCGTGTGGCAGGAGGATGGCGGGCGGCGGCACCAGCGGCTCCTGGAGGCGATCAGCGCCCTGTCCGGGCGGAAACGGTGAGTGCGGGGCTGGGAGGTCCCGCGGCTCGGCACTGGCGCTCCTGGAGCAGCCACGCCGCGTTTCCTCCCCGCTGACCGTGAGGTTGCACTGAAAAAAGGGGTAGGTGGGGCGGTTCTCGGCCCCCGCCCGCTGGCACCGTCCCCGGACCCTCCGGAGCTCCCGGGGGAACACGAGCAGCCTTTGGGGTTATTTTCTGTCCCTCTCTCTTAGGCGGAAGCTGGCGGAGCGCTCGGAGGCGAGCGGGCAGGTGTCCGAGTTCAATGTCACCTGCAAGGGTGAGGCCCGGGCGCTGGGCAGGGCTCGGGGGGCAGGGGCAGCGCTGCCCACCCGGAGCCACCGCGAGGGGTGTGGTGGGGCTGAGATGGGGCAGCTGCAGCCCCTAACCTGGCAATGCCGCCACACCTGTATGTAGGTGCTGGGGAGAAGCTGGTTCTATCAGAGCTGCTGCAGCCCATCCATCCCAAATCTGCCCTGAGCAGCGTGAAGAAGGATCTGGCCAGGGTGAAGAGGAAGGCGGCGGTGGAGCTGCCGCTGAGCAAAGAAGAGGCAAAGAGGGTGAGTGCAGGGAGCAGAGGTGGGGTCTGAGCTGAGCCCTTGCAGCCTCCTGCCCCTCCCTGACGCCAGCATCACCTTTCCCTGCCCTTCCTGTTCCCCTCCAGGTGGTGAGAGAGGCTGCCTATGTCACGACCTCGAAGGACGTGGGGAAGTGGCAGCAGGTGGTCCTGCAGAACCGGCGCGCGGAGCAGCTGGTGTTCCCCCTGCGGCAGGACATCGCCACGGTGGTGCCTCTGGAGAGAGTAACCTCGGCGTGGAAGGTGGGGCTAGGAGTCAAAAGGCCCGGGGGCACCAGGGCAGCTCCAAGAATTTGGTGCCAGGGCAGCTCCAGGGGTTTGGCTGGGGTAGCTCCGAGGGTTTGACTGGGGTGGCACCAGAATCAGCTGGGGCAGCTTAATGTATCTTGGCTGCGCTGGGAGGAGTGACAGAGGTGAGGAAGGACCGACCTGTGGCTGAGGTACTGGGCGGGTGCCTACTAAGCTTGGGAAGGTTAAAAGGGCAGTCTGTGTTTCTCACACATAGCAGGTGTGTAAATGCCATCTGAGAGAAGCCAGGAGAGGGTTTGGAGCCTGCTCTGTCCCCTCTCCTCCTTGTAGTCTCTCAGAACCTGCAGTGTTTCTATCCCTGGGCTGGTCAAGACATGTGGGGCCCAGCCACAAGTCCCTTAGCCACAAGTGCTGAGGCAGAATGGATTGGTTTGCCAAATCCTGCATGCCTGAAGGTATTCCTTACAAAAGAAAGACATGTTTGGTTTTGAATGTGAATTCCCATGGGGTTTTGCTGCTGGCAGGGGAGTCACTGCCATCCCTGGGAGCTGTTGGATGCCCAGGTGAGGGGCAGCCCCTGCTGAACTCCCAGTATACCTGTGGCTCACCTTGATCTGCCCAAAGGTCCCTTTCCATTTCAAAGAGATGTGGCATTGGGTGGTCTGGAACCCTTGCTTCGTGCTTCTTGTCCAGTGCCCCTTAGTCAGTGCTGCCCATCGACTGTGACGCTGTTTCTCTAACGTGGGAGGAATTCCACCTGCCCCTCACCTGTTGACATGGCTGGGAGGGTGCCTGAGGCCTGCGGTGTGGGGCCAGTGAACAGAACTGTGACCCCCCCCAGTCCACTGAGGAGGAGACACACTTCTCTGGGCCCTCCCACAGACCTGCTCATTGGCAGTGGGAAGGGATGGGGACATCTAGGGAAGCATTGACCCTTGCAGTTCTCCTCATCCTCTTGCTGTGTCTTCTGTCCCAACAGGCCCGAACTCCACTGGAGCAGGAGATCTTTGGATTGCTCCACAAGACACAGCAGCCCATCACAGACCCGCTGCTGACGCCAGAGGAGACGGCCTCACTACAGGCCATGAGCTTGGAGGAGGTGAGGGTGTCCCCCTGCCAGGCCCTGGCTCTGGGGGCCCCCACCCTGTGCCCCTCATCCCTCACCCCGTGCTCCCCATCAGGCGCGGCGGCGACGGGCAGAGCTGCAGAAGGCCCGGGCTGTGCAGTCCTACTATGAGGCCAAGGCTCGACGAGAGAAGAGGATCAAGAGCAAGAAGTGAGGCTGTGCCTATGCTGGGCTTGGTGTGGTGGGGAGGGCTGGAGCGCACCCTGCCTTGCCTGCAGCCTCCCCAGACCCTGAGCCCTCACCCATCCTCATGCCACAGGTACCATCGTGTGCTCAAGAAGAGCAGGAGGCGCCAGGCCCTGAAGGAGTTCGAGCAGCTGCACAAGTCAGACCCTGAGGCTGCCTTGGCACGGCTGGAGGAGCTGGAGCAGCTCAGGATGCAGGTGCTGCCTTGGTACCTCAGCCCCATCCCTCAGGAGGGCCCTGCTCCTTGGGGAGCTCTGTGTGATGCTTCTCTCTTCCCCCCAGGAGCGGATGAGCCTTAAGCACCAGAACAAGGGGAAATGGGCCCGATCCAGGGCCATTATGGCCAAGTATGACCTGGAGGTAAGATCATGGAGTCACAGAAGGGTTTGGCAAGAAGGAACCTCATCTCATTCCTACCTTTCCCATGGGTAGGAACACCTTCCAGTAGCCCACATTGCTCCAAGCCCCATCCAACCTGTCCTTGAACAGTTCCAGGAATGGAAGTGTCCAGACACGATCTCTCTGGGCAACCTGTACCAGGGCCTCACCACCCTCACAGGGGAGAATTTATACCTATCCCATCTCTTTCATCTCAGTGTGGAACTTTTCCCCCTTATTCTGTCCCTCCAGGCTATGGTGTAAAGTCTTACATCTTATAAGCCCCTTTATACTTTGAAAGGCCATGACAAGGTCCCCAGTGCTGCTCGGGGAAGGGGGAGAAACTGAAATGGGCAGGGAAAGTGGGAATGTTGTCTCTGTCCTGTGATAGAGCCTCTTGATGTCCCCCAGGCCCGCAAGGCCATGCAGGAGCAGCTGGCCAGGAACAAGGAGCTGATGCAGAAGGTGCGGGTGGAGCCTTCCGAGGAGGAGCCACGTGATGTACCAGAGGAGGACACTGTGGCCTTGCCCATCCCCACCAGGGCCAGCAAGGCTAATCCCTGGATGCTGGGCAAGCCCAGTGCCCCAGCCGCAGAGCCTGAGGCACAGGAGGGTCCCAGACATTGCACAGTGCCTGGGGCTGTGGAAAGCAAGGAGGAGGTGGAGGAGGAGGAGGAGAAGGAGGAGGAGGAAGAGCTGTCAGAGGAGGAAGCTCTGCTCCAAGAATTTGAGCAGAAGCGCCAGGCACGGCAGGAGCAGGCGGAGAGCCCTGAGGGGCACGGTGAGGAGCTTGAGGCCTCAAGCAGGGTGGGCTGGGCAAAGGAAGGGAGGTTTGGGCCAGTTTTTGGCTGGTTTCACACAGCTGTCCTTACTCTGCTGCCCTGCTCAGAGTGACCATTTCCCCCTCAATGTGTAGGTGCTCATGAGACTGAGGCTGGTGCTGAGCGGCCAGGGGACAGCCCTGTCCACCCGGTCTGTGCCGAGAAGCCAGTCAGCACAGGGCTGGAGCTGCCCCCTCAGGCCCAGGAGCAGCTCCTGCTCTCGGAGCAGCTGCACCGTGTTCAGACCATGGAGGATGTGGAGGGTCTGGCCAAGGAGGAGTCTGTGGAAGAGCAAGAGAAGCCAGCGGCCCCGAGAGCAGGAAAGCGAGTGCAGAAGCAGGAGGAAGGCAGGGCTGGGGACAGACATGCCAAGAAAACAACAGCCAAGAAAAAGATGATCAGCCTGGAGGCTGTGCTGAATGGGAAGCCCCAGGAGATGGAGTGCTCCAGCCTGCCTCTGGTCCTGGAGGAAGAGGTGAGCATGACAGGCCTCCCCCATATTCCTTAGTACCCAAAACACCTGACCTGTAACACCAAACCCCAAACCAGTAACATTAGACCCCAAACCACTAACTCCCAGTAACCCCAAACCCTGTCTTGGTAACCCTCAACTCCCTTCCAGTAGCCCCAAAACTCCTTTCAGTAACTCCCACTAGCCCCAAACCCCCTCCCAGTAACAATAAGCCCCAAACTAGTAAACTCCCAGTATTCCTAAACCCCCTTACAAGTAACTCCAAACCCCCACCCAGTAATGCTCGGTAACTTTTACTCCCCTCCCACTGTCCCCAGTACCTCCCAAACCCTCTCCCAGTCCCTCCCCATGCTTCCCAGTTTGTCCCAGATCCTTCCCAGTACCTCCCAATTGCCCCAATAACCCCTAAAGCCACTCTGCCTTGTCCCTCCATAGGAGGGTGGCATCGACCAGCGTGGGATGATCACGGAGGCCTTCGCTGGAGACGATGTGGTTGCCGATTTCCGCCGGGAGAAGCGCAAGGCTGAGGAGGCATCAAAGCCACAGCCGGTGAACCTGGTGCTGCCAGGCTGGGGCGAGTGGGGCGGCACGGGGCTGCGGCCCAGCGCCAGGAAGGTCAAGAGGTGAGTGGGGGAGAGCTCAGGGACATGCCCAGCCCAGTGCCAGCCCTTACCCCTCACTTGCCCGCAGGTTCCTGCTCAAGCCGCCACCGGCGCCTCCCCGGAAGGACCAGCACATGCCCCACGTCATCATGAGTGAGAAGCGCAACATCCATGCGGCAGCACTTCAGGTGGGTCACACCTGGTCACCGTGAGAGTTCCAGCAGCTGGGCGGGCCCCAGGGCTTTTCTGTGATCTCTTCCTGAAACGTCCTCGATGCCTGTCTGTAATCCCTGCCCAGTGCTTAGCTTCCAGCTTAAACAGCCCATGGGGGTGGTCGAGGAGGGGTGTACAAGGCTGCCTTGTTGGTGGTGGTCGTGGCTGTTGCAGCCCCCCTAGGCTCTGCTGGAGGTGGGAGTGAAAGCAGGGTCTGAGCAGGTCCTGGACAAGTGGGAACCAGTGAGACTTGACAGCAGCATGGGATGGGAGGGCCAGGCTGGGTGACCAGGAGATGTTACCCTTGTGCTGTCCCTACAGGTCAGTGAGCTGCCCTTCCCCTTCGAGCGGCACCAGCAGTTTGAGCAGAGCATTCGGATGCCCGTGGGCCCCAATTGGAACACACAGCGTGCCTTCCAGAAGCTGACGGCCCCTCGTGTCATCACCCGTGCCGGCCACATCATCCAGCCCATCTCAGCTGAGGATGTCCCTGCCACGGCCCCTGGCAGCGGGGACAGGCCCGGGGGGGATGCTCTGCCCCAGGGGAAGGCACAGCCGCGGGGGAAGGCACAGCCCCGGCACCGCAGAGCACGGTAGCTCCGTGCCTGCAGGCTCAGACTGGAGAAGGCAGAGGTACCAGGAGAGGCTCCTGGTTCTGTCCAATTCCTTCTACCTCTTTCCCTGCTATAAAACCCAGAGTGGCGTCTGTGTGGCCACTCTGGCACCATCCAAGGCTGGGAGGGCCAGTGCCCTCCATGCTGCCCTTGGGGCCCACATGGGGCCAGGTGCTTTGGCCGAGTGGAGGGTGAGAGTCTGGTTAAGGGCTCTTGGCAGGGCAGGTCTGGGGGCGTGGTGAGGGGCTGGAGCAGCTTCCCCCATCCTGCCCTATGCTTTTCATATCCCTGGGTTTTTACTTATATATATTTTTAAATGTTGACTAAAGGGGCTTTCTCCCTGCCCTGCTGTGCTGAGCTCAGCCCTGGGGGGGGTTCCTCAGGTCCACCTGCACCCCCAAAGTACCTGCCCAGCATTAATAAACGTGGTCACCTGGAAACGGCTCAGTAAGGTGGTGCTGCAGCTCTGCATGTGCTGGGAGCTGGCTCTGCCCCCAGGCAGCCCGTGGTCCTCTTGCTGCCCACCTCTGCCTCTTCCTGCTGCTAAGCCCAGGCTCCCTGCTCAGCCACCCTGGGAGCCTGACAGCGAGATGCTCAGAGCTTGCTTGGTGTATCCAGCACGGACGGAGGGATGTGCCAGAGCATTATGGACTGCGCAGGGATCCCTCCAGGCCTCTCCCCCCACTTCCCACGTGGGCTGTGCTCACGCCAGTTGGGAAAACACTCCCGGTCCCAGTGCAGGAGCTGGAGCTGCTTGCTGATCCCGGGAAGCACGTCCCTCCTGCCAGGGACGCCTCCTCCCACCTCGGCACCGCAGCCCACAGGGGGCCCTGGGCATTGCCTGGCCCCATGGCCACCCTTATCCTCTGCAGCAGGGTCAGACTGGGAAAGTGGGGCTCGACCTTGGGGTCTGGGGCACAGACACCCCTCACGCTGACAGTGAGACCCCAGTTCCCACCCAAAACCCCGCAGGGCTCCGGGTGCTGGCCCGCCCTGTGTTGGGAGGAGGGTGGAGGATGACGTGAGGCTGGGGGCTGGTCGTGCCAGGCCTTGCCGGCGACCCGGCCCCCGCAGCACCCGGGGCGGGTCAGAGAGCGCTGGCCTGCGATGGGGCCACGGTTGTGTTGCTTGGGAAAAAAAAAAAGGAAAGGAAGCGGAGAGCATTTCCGTGCCGTGACGCCGAGAGCCCCTCGCGGAGCTGGTGGCCCCAGCTCGGAGCTCGCGTCCCTCTGCCGTGGGAAACCGTCGCCCCCGGGGATGTCGCGGGGCGGGGGGGGCGCTGGTGGTGGTGGGCGGGGAGGGGGTCGTGTTTGTTTTAGCAGAAGGTGAAGCACCCTGAGCAGGGAGAGGCAGGGCCCACGTCGGGCAGGCACAGCCCCCTGCCAGCCCCTCCACCTGCCCACAGCCCTCCCCGGGCCCCCTGCAGACCCCGGGGACTGGGACAAGGAGGTCCCTGCGGCACCGCTGTCCCTGTTCCTCTCGCAGGGGCCCTCCCTCACCTGCCCCCGCCCAGGGCTTTGCCTTCCTCTTCTCCAGCCCAGGACAGTGCTCAGCTGGGCACTACGAGCTGCCCCGGTAGCCAGCCCACCTCTCCAGCTCCAGCCCCCGGATGCTCAGAATACCCGGGCTGGGAAGGTTCTTGAGGACCTGATACCTGTCAGAGCAGAGCTCGTTGGGGTTCAGCAGGAGGTGCAGAGCGCTGTCCTGCTCTTTGCCTCTCTGCAGGGAGGGACCACCCCCCACACCTCTTCCGTCCCCAACTTTGGCCCGCCTCATGGCAAAGGATGGTCTGCTGCTGCCGTGCGTGGTGTCACCTCTGCCCCCCAAGGAGGGGACAAAGCCCCGCGGGGTCTGGCCCTGCCCCAGCCTGAACTAGAACCTCCCCAGCTCCGATGTGATGCTCCCGGCAGGTTAAGGATGATGGTGGCACCAGGGCAGTCCCCTCCTGGGGTGCAGATTCTGCAGAGGACCCGAGGCCACTAGGTGTGACACCAGCTCAGGTCTTGGTGGAGCAGGAGCAGCAGCAGGACCTGTGAGGTGCGGATCCCCGTATGGAGGCTGCCTCACACGGAGCTGGTGGGTCCGGCAGCCTGAGTGTGGGTGATGCTCAGCGTGGGAGGGAACAGCTGTAACCAGACGGCTGAATCTGCCTCTTCCTGCAAGGAACAGCAGAACTGGGCTCGAACTGGGGCTTCCAGTATCCAGGGAAAGCATCAACAGGAGCTGCTGGGATGAGTTGGAGGGATCCTGGTGCCTGTGGGCCGCTGGTGCTGACATTCCTGCCCCTCCAAGTGACTGAGCCGGCTCCCCGCTCTGGCAGCCGCTCATCCAGAGCTCCGGCATCGAGACAACGCTTGTCCCTCTGACTTCCCTGCAGAAATGGATTAGCTGGGCACAGGGAGTGTGGCGTTTTCTTACTTAATAACCAATTATAAATCTGCTGCAGGAAAGGGGATGCAAGGGGTGTCCCTCTGGCATCTCCCAGGGCGGTGGGGAGGGGGAGGAGAGGAGCTGGGGCTGGGGGAGCCCTTTGCAAGGGGACGAAAACGGGCCGGGGAGCCCCCAGGGCCCTGGCACGACTGCGGGCTGGGGACGGCTCCCTGCGGGGACTTCCCCGGCCTGATCCTCGCTTTTCCCGTGGTGCCAGCCGGGGAGAACCTGGGCAAAGCCCTGTTGTCGCCGGCCGCCACCTCGGCCGCGGGAGCCGCGGTGCGAACACGCAGCCTTCCCTCGGCCGCCCCAGCGCCGCGTCCCCCGAGAGCTGCGAGCGGCTGCGGGTGCTCTTACTGGCCTACTTTCCGGGCTACGTCAAAGCCGGGCTTACGGAGCCGGGAGCCGCGGCGAGGGCGGCCGAGCTGCTCCCGGTGCCAGCGGGGAGCGGGGGGCTAATCCGGCCCCGGACCGCCCCGCCGGGCTGGCACACGCGGGCGCTGGGCACCGCGGTAGGGGCGGCGGCGCTGCTGTGGGGCCGGGGCCGTGCCAAGGCAGCGGCACAACCACGGCGGGGACCCCCGGGGTAGGGACCCCCGGGACAGCCGGTGCCCGAGCCCAAGGGCCGCTCCAGCGCCGGGGAGCTGCCGGTGCAGCCGGGCTCCTGCACCCGGCCATCCTGGGAGGCCAGTGGGAGCGGGATGGAGTAAAAGGCAAATTTAAAATCAACAAACAAAAGGCTTTTGGTCGCTGGTTTTTTTGGGGGATTTGGTGGTGTTTTTTTTTTTTCTTTTTCTTTTTCTTTTTTTTTTTTTTTAATGCAGGCTATAAATAACTTGTAAAATATTTCATCTGGGCTGTTTCTGCAGCTGAAATCTTGTCCCTCTGGCTTCCCAAGCTCGGGATATGAGTGCGAGCACTGGGGCCGTCATGGAGCACCCCTGGATCCCTGGGGTCCTGTGCCTTTGCTGACTGGCATCGGGAGATTTCCGTGTCCCCGAACACCTCCACCCCCCGTGGGTTGGGAACAGTCCTCGCCAGAATGGGCCTGAGATCCACTCCCCGGAGTGGGAGAGGGGCTGAGCCCCCCCAGGCTGGACGGAGGTGGGAGGCTCAGCCTGGCACAGTGCAGGATGAAGAGGGCAGCGGAGACAGGTTTGGGGTTGGAATTTCAGGCACAGGAGCGCTCTCCCAGCTTCCCTGTCCCTCCAGTCCCGTGCAGCGCGCGGGGTGGTCCCTGCTCCCCGGGCCTCTCAGCCTCCATCACCCCGCACCAAGGGCTCCCCGACACCCCGTCTCTCCCGCCGCGGTACCGGTGCCCGGTGCATCCCGGCCGCATCCGGGCGCCGCAGCGGTTTCCGTGGAGATGGCATCTCCCGAGCCCGCACCGCCCGAGCCGGGGGTTTCCATGGAGATGCCGTATCCAGCACGGCACAACCTGAGCCGGAGATTCCGCCGAGATGCTGTAGCTGGGACCCTCGCCCCGATGCGGGGCCATTCCCGGGGACGCGGGTGGCCGGGGCTCGCGGTGGCTCCGGGGTGCCTCTGGTGTCACCCACTGCTCCTCACATCGGTTTGGTGACAGCGCTGGGACAGCGGCAGCTGCGGCTCCCAACATCCTGGGGCTGGAGGCACCACCAGCCTTGTCATCCTCCAAAGTGGGGATCTGCTCACTCAGGCTGTGCTGTCACATTCAGAATCTCCCGGAGATGACAAATCCCTGCCTGTCCCCAGCCTGGGGAGGAGAGGGGGAAATCCCCTTGTCCCCCTGATGACTTTGTCCCAGATGTCACCTTGCAGCTCCCCCAGTGGCACATGGGGGCGGGCCAGGGCGGGATGTCAGGGACACCAGGTGGGGAGCAGGCACCGTGCTGAACCCCTATACCTGGGGAGACCAGGTGACCCACCCCAAACCAGCGGCATCTCAGAGCTGGGGGACAGCTGGCCCAGCTCCAGCAGAGCCACAGCACCAAAAACCTCCCAGGAGGGACATGAGAGTCCCCAAAGGGCAGGATTGAGGCCACGCCGGGGGGTGAGCAGAGGCAGATGTCCTCCTGGCAGGCAGCTGTCGTGCGTATACCCTGGCCAGTGCTACAATAGCAGCTCCGTTTGAGCACAGCTACTGCAGAGGTGGCACCTTTCATTCCACACACAGAGGATCTCTGGCAAACCCCAAGTTCCTGCTGCAGAGACAGGAGGGAGAAGCACAGGAGTACTGCTGGGACACACTGCTGGGACACACCCGTGCCCATTTGGTGCCTGTGGGAAACACAGCCCCCAGGTCCATCCCTCCCACAGCCTGCTCTGTGTTCCCTCCTCACGACCTCTACTCCCGACTCAACCTTTCTCACTCACCCGTGTCCTGCCCTGAGCCAGGGCCACCCAGAGCCCCCACAGGGGCTTCTCTCTTGGCATAGCAGCAGCAGCCAGGTCCTCCCATAACCTCATGTGGAGTGTTGTGGCTTCAGCCCCGGGGATGAGCGGTGGGGGCTGCAGCCAGGAGCCTGGGTGTGATGACTGGGGCTGGGCATCACTGAGCATTTCAGCCTCCAGCTCCTGGGGGGCCACAGGCCCCCACACAGCACAGCCACTGCTGGGGCTGCCGGCAGTACTTCCAGTGGCCCCCAGGCACAGGCTGCCAGACGCAGCACTGCGGTCAGAGCTCAGCTCTTTGTCTGTCGTTACAATTAGGAGCCCAAGGCAGCTGCTGGGGCCGAACCTGGGGGGCTCAGGGTGGGGGGACGGATACTAAAGGAGCTGGAATCTGGCATGGCAACCTGTGAGCAGGGGCAGGCCCAGTTCTGCCCACAGCCAGCTGCTCTCTGGAGCTTCCTGCTGCATGGAAAAGGGCTGGAGTAGAGCCAGGGTTCACTGTGGGCACCCCTCTCACCCCTGCCAGCCCTGCAGGCCTCCTTGCCTGCTTTATGGGACTCCTCTGGCACTCTAAGCTCTGCTCACCCACTGTATCCTCCTTCCCTCCACCACTTTGCCCTTGCCCTGGCTGCCAGCTCTTCCCGTGGCTCCCAAGCACAACACAGTGCCTCCCTGCCTTAGCCCTGTGATCCCACATTCTCATCCATTGGCGGTGCCCTCCCAGCCCAGGGCTTCTCCTGGGATGCAGAGAAGGATGACAGCAGAGGTAGCATGTGCCTGCTGACTCCTGTCCATGCTACTCCCTGGGGGTGATGCCTCATTTCTCCACACTTCTCTGGCCAATACAGAGGCCTGGAGAGCGCAAGGAGGGAGAGGCCAGCCTCAAGCTCCCTGCGGCAACCATGGATGGTCCAAGGGGAAGCCACCCAAAACCTCAATGCATGAAATCCCCTTCCCAAGGCAGGAGCTAAGCCTCCTTTTTGCCCCAGTGGTTGGGTTCAAAATGTCAACTTCTGAGATCGTAACAGATCCGGTTTCTCACGCAGGAGGTGGGACTCCATCCCATTTCCCTCCTGAATCCCAGATCCCTTGAGGAGCAGAGGGAAGAGGGGCTGCACAGCAGGACAACAGGCAGGAGCCCGGCCTGTCACATCCCCAGAAGGACTCGTGGTCTCCCTGCCCACCATTCCCTGGGTGCCAGCAGGGAGGAAAAGGCAGAAGAAGGCAGGTACTCTGATGAAGTGTCACCTTCTAGCTGTACTGTCACTGTGCTGCCAGTGTTTGTTGTCTGAGCAGGGATGGCCCAAGAAATATGTGAGAACGAGGGCTGTAGTTAGAGGTGACACTTCTCAGCAGTGTCACTGCACCAACCAAACTCAGCTGAGCTCTGCCTACCTCAGAGGGAGCAGCAGGGGAGGATTGTGCTTCAGAAAAGCCCTGGGAAACCCAGTGAGAGACCTCCAGCAGTGGACACCCTGTTCATCCCAACAAGACACCACTGCCCTGGCTCCTCAGCCACAACCCCGCCTTCCCAATGGAAGTTGAGGTGTCCAGGGTGGTGACATGGATGTGGTATCACAGCAAGCACATGAAGCATCACCTCAGCCCACTTCTCATGGTGCCAGGAGCTACAAGACACCCTTGCCGCCACCACCCTGCCAGAGGAGAAGGCTCTGTGATCTTGGCTGATCTGGAGACACCCATTTGCATCCCCTGGTCTGCCAGCTCAGCTGCTTGGGGATGGCAGGGACCACCACAGTCCCCAGAAGCAGCAGGGTCTCCCCACCACAGCCTGGCAGGAGTGGAGCGTGCTGTGCCCAGCTGGCTGCATTAGCCAACATGTTCCAATTTCTGGCTCAGGGAGGGGAAAGTAATGCAGATCTTACTCAAAAAAAACAGAGGGAAGGGGCAAAATAAATAGAAAAAGAGACACGAAATGGAGCAGTAATGACAAAAGCAGCAGCAACAGCAGCTGCAGGCCAGGTCAAAGCTGAGTGCTCAGGCCCTGGTGGCGCAGGTGACCACAGCAGGCAGGGGACCACACAGCTCAGAGGCCACGCTGGGCACTTGGAGAGTGCATGGGTGCCCTCAGACCTGCAGAGTTTGGCAGGTGTCCTGCTGCCCAGGAAGGTGGCATGGAGCAAATGCCAAGGTGAGGCAGCTGCCGGACTTCCGACGGCCAGGGGTCCTGGGAGATACATCCCCAGGACAGAGAGGAGGTAAAGGAGCCCCTAGCACCTGCCAGGGCATGCAGCCTGGCTCGACTTCCTTGGAGAATTACTTTGAGGGCTTCTCATCATATTTTTGCTGTGACAGATCATTCCTGTTGGCCTTTCTTCCAGTTAGTCTGTGACTGGTATCCAATTAACTTCACTCTCTGATGAAGAAAGCGCCTTATGCCCCAGACTTTCCCGTTAACCCAGAACACAAGAGCCACGGAATTTTTCAGCACCACCTTTTAAAGCCCTTTGGTGTAAATTATCCCATTCTGAAAATTTAAAAGGTACTAATAAAACGGGGCAGGAGCAGTGGCGTGTCAGAGGACGCAATGGTGGGATCCAGAGCTCTCCCAGCTGGCACCATGCATCCCTGGGTGCAACTCCTGCAGGGTTGGGGTGAGGCAGCTGCGAGATGAGTCTGTTACTCACACTGTCTGTTTTTAATTGCACCAGGATGCAAATAAGGCAGGTCTTTACGAACCTGGGGTCCTGTGCCTGTCACAGGCTGTGCTAACCCCTCTTCTTGACCATCACGCAAACTGAAATGTCTCTTGGAGCATCTCCTCTGCAGTCTGGCTGGAGGCAACAGCAGGAGAAGGTACAATATAAGGGAGAGAAGTGGGGTAATTCCCCTCTGCAGGAAGAGCTTCCTCCCTCATGGCCTTCCTTGTCATAGCCCTGGCTCTCTGCCTTACCACGGTTCTGCCAGCCCCATGTTTCACCCTGCCACCCCTCACAATGCTGCCTGCAATTTCCAGATCTCATGCCCTACACACTCAGCACCCTCCTGCTCATGGACCCCCCTGCTCCGAACTGCTCCCCAAGCCCCTGCATCCCCAAAGTACTGATGGGCCATCTCCTGCCCCAGGCTGCTGCGACCTTTCTGGCAAAAAAATAGAGCTCAATCCCTGTGTAAGATTTTTTTTCCCTCTCCTTAGGCATTGGAAAGGTTTGGAGTCGAGGCTGTGGAGAACGCTCCCGGCAGGTGACACCAGGGAGTGGGTGCCAACCAAATGTGCCAACTGGGGGTGGCCACACCCTGGCACCCATGCCCACCTCTCTGAGGCTCTGGCCATGGCAAACGCTGAGCCAAGGAGAGACTTTGTCATCAGAGGTGCCAAACCGCGGCAGCAAACGGGTCCTGCAGGAGCTCAGGACAGCACGGACCCCACAGGGACCGGCAACGGAGCCCACGGCGGTCCGAGCAGTACCCCGCGGGCACGAAACGGTGACATCCGCCGGGCCCCCCGGCGCCCACGCGGGGTCGGGAGTCGTGGTGACCGCAGCACCGCCCCGTTCCGAGCCCACCCCGCAGCCCTGCGGGGCCCGGCCCCGGGCAGCCCCCGGCCCCCGCCCGCCCCCGGGGGCCGCTCCACGCCGGAGCGCGGTGTCACCGCACAGGGACGGGGGAGGCGGCGGCGACACTGCGCCCCCCGCCCCGGGACCAGCCCGTGCCGCCCGTCCCCGCACAGCCCCCGCGCCGCGGGCCGGGGGGGGGCCGGATCCCGCCCTCCCCTCCGGGTCGTGCAGGAACGGGGACCCCCGCGGCCCCCCCGGCTGTCGGTACGCGGGGGCCGGGCGGAGGGGCCGGGGCGAGGGGCCGGGGGAGAGGAGCGGGCACGGGGCGGTGCTGCG